>JALRMM010000408.1:0-31248 GCA_026122155.1 Zymoseptoria crescenta
CGATGCATCTAGAGGGGACTAGAGAGGTGTTGTCGCCCCCGAATTACTAGGACGGCTTAGTAGAGCATTTAATGCTTCGGACGCGCTAGCTATATGCTTGCGCTTAGTAGGGATAGCGGGCTAGTCGCTAGTAGGTTGTTCCTTAGAGGACGAGGGTTTGTCTTTAGGTGTCGACATAGTAGATCCTTTTAGCTAAGAATTCAAAGCACTTCGTTAGAAGTAGGTATATTGGAGATGTAGGTAAACAGGAGTAGTTATAGTGTCTCTTTTGTGCCTCGGAGGGGATATAGGCTAGTATTTTAGTGTTTCCCAGACTATCGGTCTAGTAAAGAAAACGAGACTCTAAATAGGGCTAGTAGTGTTGCTACGTCGCCTAGAGGGGGCTATCGGTGTCGGATCCGCTTATTACTATTAGATCCACGAGCTAACACTGTTTTAAGCTCGACGGCGATACTAGAGTCTCGAAAGGGAAGTTACGGAAATAAGGTGTAGAGTAGACTAGGTGCTAGTAGCGTATAGGAGTATTAGAACCTTTCCTAGACTAGTAACTCCTAATAGTCTAGCAAACATTACAAGCCTAGAGAAGGTTAGATAGTATCTCTATATAAGGAATGCGGTAGCGTACGTATAGAGTAGTAGATAGTGTTCTCGTATGCGGCCGTAGTACTAGGTGCACTAGCTACTCTCTTTAGATCTCTAGGTACTCGGTAATAGAGCGGCGGGTCCTATTCTTATATACGAGGCACGGTGGTACTCGTGATGCTAGTAGTGCTGACATCGATAATAGTACTAATATCGGTAATAGGGCGATTATTACCGCTTTAGCCGCGAGGTAGTCTAAGCGGTGCTCGTACGTCCAGCCCCTAGAGAACACGCTACTAGTTAGATATTCCTTACCCGCCTAGCTACTACGGTGTATTAAGACCGCGCCGACATTGTTCTTAGGGTATTCGCTATGCCCGCGTTAAGGAGACTTAGCACCTACTCCTTCCGGTTCTACTGCTAGTAACGATCTACCGGTTACGTAATCGTTTGTCTGTTTGTGTCTATAATATCTATCGTGTCTATAAGGGGACAGGCGGACGGTAAAGAGGGTATATCTTCAGAACTTCCTCTTCCGTAGTCTAGATTCTCTCCTTAGCAACTAGCCGGAAGTCGTCGTTAAGGGGGCTATCTATAGAGAAGAGAGGGCACGAAGGAGGAGTGCGGCGGGTAGTAGGCGAAGCTATTATAGTAGGAATTTTGGTCTAGGAGGCTCCTTTTACCCCCGAGATACCCTCTTTTTATAGTAGAAACCTCTCCGTAGTGCGTACCTATTTTAAGAGCGTGTAGTAGACGCTAGAGGTACAGTCCTTAGTACGTATAGCGGAGTGGCTAGTCTAGAGGTAGCTGTCGTCGAGGGATGAAAAAAAAAAATTTCTTAGCTACTCCTATAGCCGGTAATGTGCGCGTAGCTATTCGTATATATTAGGTATCGGTATTTGGATTCGAAATTGGATTTGGATTTGGACTTGGATTTGGATTTGGACTTAGAGCTGCATCTACCCTAGCCAAGGGGTAGAGGTATTTAAGGTTGTTGTAGTCGTGGGTAGTTATTATAAAGGTATAGCTTCCTACTCGAGGGTACGACCGGCGCATTTCTCGGATATCGTATATTTCTTATAGGCTCGTCGCTTATAGCACACTACTACTATCCTATATATCTTACTATACCGCTAAAGCGAGTGTAGGAGTCTTACATCGTCTACCAAAATGTAAGGGGGGAGTATACTTAGACTCTAAACTCTTGTCGGATAGTAGTAGTATGCACCGGAGGTATAGTAAAAGAGGGCTATAGAAGGTAAACATATAAAAAGAAGACGAGGGAAGGTAGATAGGGGGGCAACGAGGAGGTAGATTCAAGTGCTATGTGCTATTATGCCTTCGAAGTGCTAAAAGGGTAGCATAATAGAGGATGAAGTCCATTAGCTACCTAGCGACGAAGGTAGCACTACTAGATACACGTAACTAGTGCGACTTTCCCCACCATAGCGTAAGGCTAGTATCGCGGCTAAGAGCTTACGCTTAACTAGGCTAGCCTCCTTCTAACTAGCCTCCTTCTAGCTAGCCTCCTTCTAGCTAGCCTCCTTCTAGCTAGCCTCCTTCTAGCTAGCCTCCTTCTAGCTAGCCTCTATCTTTATTAAGGATAGTTGTGTCGCTCTTGTATTAGCTACTCCGGAGGACGTTAAGGATGCTACTACCTTAACCGGCGTCTATAGCGGTAGTAATACGGCTAGCCTAGACTCGTCCGCCTTCTCCTTAGCTCGTTATATAACGACCGCTCTAGCTTAGGCTATAGTATCCTACGAGCTAGAGGCGGTATTAATATTGTCGTCGAGGATAATAAGAGAGTCGTTAATTCTTACTAGTAGGGACGGCTAGAGCTCTAAGCTAGTAGCACGTTTACTAGTTCTCGAGGGACCGGCGGTAGACGCTATCTTAATAGAGTTAGTAACGGCGGCTCTAATAGTAAGATTAGCGCTAAGATCGTCGTTGTTACTACTAAAAGCGGCGTACATAGCGATCTTATAGGCTAGCTACTTATTCTTGTCTAGCTACTTGCCCTTGCCCTTGCCCTTACTAGTAGTAAGATTAGAGCTAAGAGTAGCGCGCTCGTTAGTAGTAGTAGCGAGCTCCTTAATAAATTCGTCTACGTTCTTCGGCTTAGTAGACGACGGCGTAAGTAAACCGTCCGGTTTCTCTACTCTACTAGTATCCTCGTATATACGCTAGCCTAGTAGGTATATATCGCTAGCCTTAGTAGTACGTAACGCTAGATCTTCCTTATATATATAGATATATTCCCCTTAGCGGTTATAGCGGTTATCCGTATTAATAAGTAGGGTAACGTATACGGTCGCCTTAACGAGCTTAATCGTATTATTAGTAACAAAAGGGCCTAATATGCGGATAATATTAGTAGATATAGTGCTCGTATAGCCGGGTTTAACGGGTTAATAGAGGTCGTTGTACCTAATAGATAGGAAGCAGTCGTAATATAGACGCTAGCGTACGCGGTTTTAAGTATAGTAGCTCTTGCCGAGGAGGTATTTATATAGCTAGAATTAACGCTCTTCCTTTAAGATAGTACTAAGAGCAGCGCTTATCTCGTCCACGACGCCTTAGCTAGTCTATAGTCTACTCGAAGGGATCGGTCTATCCGCTATACTCCGGCACCATATTACTAGTAGTTACCTTAACCCTATATATCGTATATATAATACTACCCTCCTATAGAGTCTCGACCTGCGGTCTACTACGTTTAGACTTAGCTAGAGGCGATAATAATAGACCGACTTTACTTAATTAGGGCACCGTGAATATAGCATTAGTAGTAGTAGTAGCTTAAGTAGCGTAGGCGACTAATAAATTGTAGCTACCGGCATTAGTAGGGCGAGTATACTTCTTAGAAGTGCTCTATCGGACTGGATTAGCACGACCGGACTAAATAACACTATATCCTTTATATACGCCGGTGCTAGGGTTGCTTACTAGAGCAGTAGAGGCGATAGTAGTAATCTTGGTACGTATCTCGGTACTTAGTAGATCGTAGCCGTAGTTGCTATAGTGCTTAGTAAGTCTAACGTAAGGAGTTCTATCCTCTAGATAGAACTTCATAAATATAGGCATAATTAAGGACTAATCGAGGGATAATTAAGGATTAATTAAGGGTTAATTAAGGATTAATTAAGGACTAATTAAGGGATAATTAAGGAAGTAGAGGAAGTAGAGGGTAGGGAAAAGGCGGAGGACGGGGAATAAGTAGAATTTTTATTAAGGAGGCTATCTACTATACGCTATCGATCTTAGCGTAATCCTAACCGTTATCTTAATTATAGAGCGAAGCCTTTCTCTATAAATACCTACCTTATGCAATCCCTTAGCTATAGGCCTATACCCTATACTAACGTCTTAAAGTCTACTAATATACTACCGGCGGCTAAATACGTAGTAGCTATAGCACAGAGATAAAGATATATAATAATATAGAGCTTGTTACTAGTAGCGGTAGACTCCTCGCTAGTTATCTTAGTAGGGAGTTTAGCGGAAGCTAGTACGTAGTTAACCTAATATATAGTAGCTACCGGAAGATACGAAACGAGGTCTATATATATATCAGTACTTGCCGCTAGTGTAACCTAATAGTCTAATCTCGGTATAGATCTTAGCTAAATCCCTAGCTAATCGTATACTTACCGAACTCGTCCTTCTAGTCGATTATCTCTTATATCTCCGGATACGTAGTATTAAGGGCAATATTATATAGCTCGGTTCCCTTTAACTCTAGATAGTTATAGAGCGTATTCGGAATACTATTAATATAGCTAGGGATCTTAGTATACTTCCGGATAAGGTAGCAATTATAAGTTTTAACGAACTTCTAGATAGTATATCGAAGGATCGGTATATAGATAGCGAGGAGGGCGATACGGTTAGCCTTTTAATTCTCGTTATAGTAGCGAGCATTACGTATCTCGATAAAGAAGTTACGCTACCTATTAAACGCTACCGTTATACTAAGTCCCTAGAAACGTTTAATTATGTTGTTGCCCTTACTAGTTATATACTAGAAGCCCTTATTAAAGCGTAGTTAGTAGCCTTCAAAATGCTTACGGAAGTAGAGATAGGCGTCTACTATTATTAGATTCCTAACGCCGTAATTAGCGCGTATAATCTATATATATAGAGGTTAGAAACCGAGGGCAATATACTAAGATATATACTAAGATCCCTACCTACGGCGTCTATCCGAGCTTACTAACTATACCGAGATATTAATAGAATACCGAGAACTTCGTCTTGGCTATAGTGCTAACATAGGCCTATATAATCCTACGTAAATATATATTAATATAGGAATAGAACTGGATACCAAATAGCTCTAGCTTATAATATATATCTACCGACTATATATAATCCGGACCCTTAGCTTTTAGAAGATAAGAACGCATACGGACTCGCTTACTAATGTAGCGTACTTGAAATAGTATAGGATTTAAGTAGTAGGCAACGCTAAAGATCTAGTCCCTATATATAGTATAGTAGGGAAAGTCGTAGTAGTTACGTATATCTAGTAGTACTCCCTTCTTCGCTAGGCAGTTAATGGACTTTATCCTCTATTATCCTACCCTTTTAGCACCTCGAAGGCATAATAGCATATAGCACTTGAATCTACCTCCTTGTTGCCCCCCTATCTACCTTCCCTTGCCCTCTTTTTATATATTTACCTTCTATAGCCCTCTTTTACCGCACCTCCGGTATATACTACTACTACCCGACGGGAGTTTGGAGTCTAAGTATACTCCCCCCTTATAATAGAACTAGAGGTTAGCACTAAGATCGGTACTAAGAGCGCTAGGATTAGGACGTTCTAATAAGCTTAAACTCCTTCCGCATCTACCTTATAAGGTTGCGATATCCGTAGTCCTCTAGCGCTCTACCCTAAATTACGCTAATTAATATACCCTTAATAATCTCGTCGTACGTTAGCCTATCCTTCTTAGGGATCCTTTAGTAGAACCCTATAGACTTCCTTAACTTAACAAACTACTACTTCGAGAGCTTAAAGCTGTTAATCTATAGGATCCGGTAGTATATATTATCGATCTTATCCGTGCCCTAGAATAGCTTCTTAATCCTCGTACGCAGACGCTCTTTATTATAGTTACTAAGATTATCTACGTAGCCTCGTTATAATCCCCTAAGTAGCGATCTAACGCTCGAATAACCGGCTCGAGAGGTTAATTTATTTATTATCTCTTAGCTATACTCTTATAGCGCTATAGCTTAGGCCTAAGACGTAGAGTAGAAGCTCAATTTTATCGTAGAGGTAGTTATAATTTAGCCGTAAGCATAGTATAGTAGTAGTACGAGATTATAGTAAGATTAGGGTATATACGCGTAAGAGTAAGGGTACGAGATTATAGTAAGATTAGGATATATACCTGTAAAAGTAAGAGTACGAGATTATAGTAAGATTAGAGTATATACGCGTAAGAGCGAGGGTACGAGATTACGGTAAGATTAGGGTATATACGTATAAGGGTAAGAGTAGTAGGGATTCGTATATATAAGGTCGGTAAGGACGTAATATTACGCTTAGCGACAGCGACGGTATAGCGATAGTATAGTAACGGTAGTGTTATATGTTAATTAAGCTATATTTAGTAATACTATTAAACAGCTAAATAGCTAAATACCTCGTAGTAGCGGAAACTAAGGATTAGGGCGCTATCTTAACACCGGATGCTGGATATAGCGTACTAAAGTAAGGTCTAGGCCTACCTCCCAAGTTAGGCGCGAAAGTATTAAGGTAGGAGGTCGTCTAAACCTCGGGGATTAGGCTGAAGCCTTTCAAATTTTCATTCAAGACTAAGGTATCAAATACTTTGTAGAATCCCCTCTCGGTCTGATGGTGAGCATATGCGTAAGCTACCTCCGATCATGTAGTAAGCAACCTCGATCGTGTAGTAAGCACCGACTGAGGATTTCTGACTGTACATTGATAACCGCTTACGATGCTGGCTGCTGACAGTCGAACTTCGGCGTGAGCATATCGGGGCGGACTCACCTGCGCAATGATGAGACGGCATTGGCGCTGATGAGATGCTCGACGTCGTCGCTGTTGGCCGTTGGCCGGACGGTCTGCTCGCGGGCCCCAGAGGCGAGACGAGCACCGGCGCAGGTAATGGCAGAGTCCAATGAAGACAGACCTCCGATGTTTGCGAGAATTTTCGGACCAGCAAGCTGGTCGAGGCCGCTGCGGCAGTAACGTTACGCTCTAACGGACGGTGATCCTGACGCAGTCTTACAACCGGTGCAGACGAGGTCGTTCTCTTCTGTTCCGCGGAGTTTTGTTAGAACATTTGATGGTCGATTCCGGCGGTCCCATGTGGAAGGACGTGCGCCAGATCCCACTCGACGATGCTCTACGGAGGATTCGTCTATAACAACCTTTTGAGTCGTCTGTGCACCTACCCACCGGAATTAGTCATGTTCATAGAGCGTTACTTGGCAATAGTGTTATTGTTGTTATACGCACGGGTTCATGCGTTTACTATTGTTATTACTATTACTATTACTATTACTATTACTATTACTATCGCCGCCACTGCTACTGCTACTACTACTACCGTCCTTAAGCTATAGACGACTCCGACATTAGCCTTCTTTAAGCATTCAACGTAGACGCCTTAATACTAGCCGCTATGTTACTAATGCCGGACGTTGGGGACATTATTATCGTATACGCTAATAACCCTCTAACGTATAATAGACTCGAGATAGAGGTCGTAGAGTTAAGTACTAAAGAGCGTATAAATAGACTAGTCGTTTGTTGTCGTTAAAGGGTTAAGCAATGCCTTATCGATAGCGTTGCCGCTAGCTATAGTATACTAGCTATACCTTATAATACAGTCGATCTAATAGCTCTACGCGAATAGCTTAGTGCGCTAGGTAAGCTAGTAACTATATCGATAATGCGATGGAAGGAGGTAGAGCCGTTTATTAACAACTTCTAGATCCGGAAGGAGTAGAAGCGTAAGAAGGACGGCCCGTTTAAGTAGATATATAAGTATTACTTTACGACTACGCTTATCGTAACGTAAGGTAAGGTAAAGAAGCCTTGGCCGAAGAAGATTCAACGTAGATATAACTATATAGTACGAATAAAGGTATCGTTCTTCGAGGAGGGCAATAACGATAACGATAGTAAGGCCTTTATTATAATTAAGCATACCGAGATAAGCGGCCGTATAGAGTATACGGAGTTCTATACTATATAGTAGTTCGACCTCTTTAGACGCTACTTAGCGCTTTAGAAGGTAGCTAGTTATTAGTATTATAAGGGCTACCGGCTAGCTACGGTATAGAATAGTATCTAAGTACTAAACAATCTAGAGGCTCGAGCAATCTTTAAGGTAGCTAGTAGGCTCTATATAGTCCGCTACGATGTTAGTAACGTAGGCGCGGCTTACCGAAAGAGGTTTCTAGATGCTCGACTTAGCGGTACGATTACGGACTAGCCGGTGTAGTAGTAGGAGCTAAAGGAGTAGTATAAACGAGGTAAGTTAAATAAGGAAGAAGGATTTCGAGAAGTTAAGAAGTTTAATATAGTCAAATTCTTAATTACTTAGCGCTAGCACTGCCTTAATCCGGTAGGTTACCTACCTAATCCGGTTACTATAAAACCTAACGTTACTATATAAAAACCGCTTTTCAAAAGCGCTCGAATTCGAGTCTCTAGATAAGGAATCCGAGCGTTAGTTTTGAAGCTAGCCCTTTATAGAAGTTTTAAGGTGTCGCTAAGAGGACCCTAAAATTTCGGCTTAGAGACGGGCCTTATATAGGCCGCGAATTTAAGCTAATAAAAAACTCGCTATTACGGAGGTTTTTCGCGCTAGTAGACTTCTAAACGATCCTTAAAATTTCCGAGAAACGCGAGCTTTTATTAATACTAACTAACTCCTCTCTTCCTGTAGGTAGTATAAAATGCTCTAATATTAAGGCTACGCGCGAACTAGACGGTAAAACGACTTATAGTATTGTCTAGGCTAATCCGAAACGTATCTAACTCCTTATACGCCGCGGCTACCTTACCCTTATAGACTCTACATATAAAACTAACTACCTAGGCTAGTTTCTCTTTATATTAATCGTTCGTAACGAATACGGCTATTAGTAGCTATACGCTTAATTCCTTACGAAGTCCGAGGACGGCGATATTATTACTACCTATCTAAGGCGGATTATCTAGTAGTTAGGTAGTTATAGAGGCTCGCGTCCGCATTACTTTATAACCGACAATTCGGCTACTAAGCGACGTATAGTAAGGCTCGCGTTCGGTAGTAAGGAAGATAGGCCTACGAAGGATAGTAAGGATAAAGACGCTAGTAACTTTAGCCTCTACGTCGTCGTCTACCTACTCTACTATGTCTATATATAGTAGATAATTAAGCGGAAGTTCAGCGGTATTAGCTATAAGAAGGTGCGTTAAAAGCTCTTCGTAGCGGTAGTAGCTAGATAGTTAGTTACCGGCTATCGCTCTTTACTTAATAAAGCCCTTAACTTGTTACTAGATAATAACATTAATAGCCGCAACTATATTAAGAAGGAGTTAAAAGGCAACATTAAGCTCTAGGCCCTTTGTTATCGTATACATTTACTGCTCTTACTTTAGGTACTATCGACTAATCCCCTCGAAGGAGTGTATAATGCATATAAATCAGAGGCTAAACTCTAGATAGTAGCTAACTTTACGTTCGTTAGCGTAGCTATACATTATAAGTAGAAGCACGTTTAGTTCGATTAAAGGACTAAGAACGAGCGTAAGCGTAAAGGCTATCGAGTCTATCCCCTTATAACTAAAGATCCTTCGCACTAGCTAAGTAACTAGCTGCCTTAGTTTCCATAGCGTATTTAGTAGTAGATTAGTAAGTAGATATAGCTCTCGAAGCAAGAAGGATTTAAGCTAATGCCGATAACTAATAACCTTAGTTGTACGTACAAGGTATATCGTAAGAGTAACCTTCCTTACGCGTATATCTAGCATTAGTATACGCTATTTAACTATATTAAGGAAGAGCACCGAGAACGCTAGCTTTTTATGTTTACGAGCACTAGTAAGTTCGAGGGTATAGAAGTCTTCGACACCGCCTCTACTAACTCTATTGCGTACGGTATTAAGGATAATATTGCGCCTCTAGTAGTATACCGGCTTACCGTATGCTCGACGATAGACGACATCCGGTAGGCTATATATAATATTAAGGAGGGTCTCGAACGCCGTAACGCTTCTTATAACGAACGACTACGAACGTAGAAGAAGTAGATCGATACGCTATATTATATAGCTGGATTAGTGCGTAAGGAGGCAGCATAACTCGTAATGCGAGAGCACTTTAATTAAGAGCTTCCTTTAAAAACGCCTCTACTACAACTTACTTAATAACTACTTACGGAGGGCTTCCCTTTAAGCTAACACTACATTAAATTAGAGCCTATTAAGGGTAGGCTATGCATTAATCTTACTACTATCGATGCGACAACACTATATAGAGTAGTAGTAATAACCGTACTAAAGAAGAAAGGTAAGGAGCCGGTAGCTAATACTACTACTACTATAGTTAAGAAGAAGAAGACGACGAAGATAATAATAAAGAAGACGGTTATAATAATAACTATAACTATAACGATCGATCTATACTAGCCTCTACTATCGGCGTAAGGACCGTATAGTAGCCTAGTAGTAGGGCCTTTAACGGTAATAGGCCTACTAAGGAAACGACGGAAGCTAGGTACGGTAGCGGTAACTACGCTAGCTAGTAAGGGTAGTATAGATATAGTAGATATAACGCAATAAACAAACCGGATAGCAATGTTAATAAACGAACAATAATTAAGGTCTAAAGGTAGACGATTACTAGTACGCTCTACGAATATCTCTTACTTACGCAAACGACTTATACGGAAGCTGAAAACGTTATTGCCGGTGTTAAACGTGTGGCCAATCAGAGCGCGAGAAACTCCTTCAACTTTTCATCCACCACCCTTAAAACGACGGCGACAGTGAGGTATCCTGTAGTAAGGACGCGACGGAGGACGCGAGTCGCAATACACACCAATCATTGGCTGGGAGCATGGATCGTTGCCCTCCGGAGGGTCCTGCATTAGGGGCATGATGCACGGGCATTGCAAAAGGTTGTTATAGACATATCCTCTACGGACATAATCTCCCACGATGGAGCGTCGTCCTGCTGCACCGCCTTCCGCAACTTGAATCCTGGCATCGTCGAGTCGCCTCTGGCACGGAAATTGTCGGCCACCTCCGGTGGCACATCGCTGCTTTTGCCAATTGCAATTGCTCCCAATATACTGGGCAATGTCGACCCATGAACTCAGCAAGCGTCTGGTCGTCCTCGCCACGCATCCAATCTTTGCTCAGTACTCCACAAGTCCGAATTGTGCGGCCAGAAACCCTAGGATCGCAATGAACAGCATGACTGACCAGGTCGTCGCCATTTTCGAATTGTTGTCCCACCACGGTTCCGAGGGATCTTTGTACGGGCCAGCGCTGCTCCCGACCCAAAGCATGATACCCATACCGCCAATCATACACAAGACGCTCACAGCCAAGAAGAAAGGCCCAATCTGCCAAACATGGACCCGTATTCGTCGCGGCCGTAGTCGGCCATGCTTGTCCATCGACGAATGCGTCATACAATCGCGAAAACGCTGGAAGCCGTCTCGATGAGCGCACATTCGATGCAGACTCATCGACTGCTGGGCCACGGTGAGCACCGTGAATAGTGCGAATGTAATCCCGGAGAACCAGCATGTCTCTACCACCCAGGGCTGCTGGCGTCCATTCGCAAGCACATTGGGCCAGTCGCCCGTGGACGTCAGGCAACTTGCGAGAAGAGCACCCTATCACGACGCGTGAGTTTCTCGACATTTTCAAATCCAAAGACAATGGTTTGCCTCAAGCTGGACGGCATGGACGTACGACAATGCCAACGAAGTTCAGCTCCTGCAGTTTGTGCGTCACCCACTTGTCTGTGAGACGGTCGCACTCTGCATTATCTTCAGTGTTGATGATGATCTGAATGGTCTCATAGCTGCGGTCTTTGAGCATGACTGGTGCGCAGTGCACGCAGCACCAATCCAGCAGCACTCGTCCGATGAGTGTCTCCTATCGGTTTAGAGAACCTCGGATTGTGTGACAGCGTAGCCGCGTGGCAGCATGAATGGCCACGGTGATGGAAATTGCAGTGTCGATGAGGTGTGAGGTCTTTTCCTCGGGACCCAAGTTTCGAGCCTCTGTGGTGGAATGAAATGCGTCATTTCTACGGTTAAGGTTCAACGTCTAGAGACTTGAAGTTGCTGGGACTATGGGGAGATGCATCATGTCGCGACCACGATTAGAAGAAAGGCTGGGATGTCAAGAGAATGGCCATTTCCAAGTGGAAGTGCCTCGCCTAGAGGAGCCATGGAATCTTGAGGCCGTGATCCATGGATGCGAGGGCGGCAACTCCATCATGATGTGGCAAAAGCCAATGATTCGATGAACATGCCCAGAGTCAGGCCGGTAGAGTCGACGATACTCAATTGCTACGCTTAGAAGACTCAACATCGACTCCATCTCTTAAGCTCCGCCCAATCCTCTCGGCAAACATCATTGTCGTCCACATAGTGTCCGCCGCAGGGATGGTGGGGACGACACTCGCATCTGCGACCCGCAACCTCACCAAACCATGCACTCGGCCACTTTGATCGAACCGAGTCACGCGCAGCCATTCGACACGAGCTGCTGAAGTGGTAAGTACTGGAGTACTGCGATCGGATCCACTTGTCGAGGGTTTCGTCCGATTCAAGAATGCCATCCGGAATGCCCAGCGGAGTGGACATTCGGCTTTGCATCGAGCGAGACAGCATAATCTGGTGGGTAAAACGGACATTCTCGCCATTTTGAGCTGAGAAGGAGGGTTGTTAAATTCCGGGGGGATTCGAAGGCGGGCGATGTAGGCCGACGACAGAGACAGTATTTGAAAGGCGTAGTCATGCTCACTATCGAGAGTCGTTGTATCCAATATGTCGTGGTTGCTGTCCATGATCATATCTTGCAATCTGTGCTGTGCTCAAGCCTCGAACCGCCCAACTTCCGTCTGATGTGCAACATCACCAACTCCCATCCTCGGGCAGCTTATACAATCCATTCTTCTTTCGATCCGCCGCCCACCGCTCACACCACCCTTTCATCCTCTCCCTTCCCTTCTGACTCCCCACATTGACCGTCGGAATGATCTTTTCAATCCGTAACGCACAGCAAAACATCGTCAACTCCCGGAAACTCGAATGCTCACTGTAAGGCACTCCGAAACAACTCGCTCGACTCGTGCTACCTCTTTGCGGCACCAGTTCCCGCATACTGTATCCGCTCTTCCAGTTTTCCGAGTGCAAGACGGTCTGCACGAGGGGCGACTCCACAAAGCGGGAGTTGGGAGGACGATAATTCCAGCCGCTGGGACGGAAGCCGACGGCGCGGGTGAAGTGCGGGAAGAAATCCTTCAGATAATCGTCGAGGGTTTCGGCGCGGATTTCGAAGAGAGGTGTCATGTGGACTTGTGCTTCGCGCGGGTTGGGAGTCATCAGGGAGTCTAGTTCTGGATCTTCGAGCGCGGCGACGATGCGCTGTTTGGAGGGAGGAGCGTAGATCCTTGATTGCAGGGCGCGGGCGATACCAAGACATATTCGTTCTTTGCCGATCGAGTACGTTCCCACGACGACAAGGAGCCGACCACGGGTCTTCTTGTCGGTGATGGAGGAGAGGACTTGTTGGCTGGCGTGGGGATTCTTTTCTACCTTCATGTTGCCGACCGAGGCAGGGTCAACAGTGTCTTCGTCTTTGATGGCCGGGTTGGACTCTTTGCGGACGAATTTTACCATGCCTTCGCCGGCTCGCTGACGTTTCATTTGTTCCCATCCATCGGTTTCATCAGGCGTGTCTTTGCTTAGGCAGACACACATGTCGGCACAGGCCTTGATCACGGCCTCTTGCTCGGGAAAAGCGTACTTTGGGTTGAGGTAAGTGGTGTCGAGATAGCAAACGTCGATCTTCTGCTCTGTCGTGTTCCCAGAGACCTTGTCGCGGATGTTGGGCATCAGCAGAGGATGCTCGACGTGCATTCTGCAAGCCCGAAAGTCTCCGCAATGCAAAATACGTTGCTGGCGCGGCTCTCCGTTTGTCTTCTTGCCGATCGTCTTCTCGAACAGATAGAGCGAGCTGCCGGGGCAATGGTTGGCAGAGATCATCGTAACAGTGACTCCTTTCGTCCCTGGAACCTCCCAAGGCTTCTCCCAGTCTAGTGCAACAACGTACTTCGGATCGACACGAAGTTGTTGTTTCACCAAGTTGGCCGTCACCTTTGAGCAGTAGATCGGCCCATGAGTCCAGGTTGACGTCAAGCCAATGTAGTGGTCGCTGTGAAAGTGACTAAGGAAGTATGCTTGACATCCCTTGACAGCGCCGTATCTGAAAGCGTCAACACAGATGAAGAGACCTGGTAAGATCTTGTAGAATGGACATGTCCGTGTGTATGATGGCTTGCCTCGCGACGCATGTTCCGCCGCTGCAGCTTCCGCCCAGGCCGCATCTTCAGCATGCCCAGACATCAGCTTTTTGAAAGCAGAGCCGCCTGTCTGGGCTGGCTGTCCAAGTGTGAATGGGCTTGCTTGGCCTTCTCTGGGCTCCCGAGCTGGTCGCTTGAACTGATAAGGCGAAGCTACGTGCTCTGATTTGATCTTGGGCTCCAATTTCGTGAGCTCTTTCTTGGCGGGAAGAGGAGTCGGGTTGCCATCCAGACAGTTGTTGACGTGCACTCCTGCGTCCGACTCCTTCACGCCACTTAAGCTAATGCTGCAGATCGGGCAACAGGCGTCTTCGGAGGATCCGTTACTGCTCTGTAATGCATCTTCATCCTCTCCAGTGGCCGGAGCATCATAGTCCTTCTCGTTATCTTCTGCTTCCAATCTGGCCTGCTCCTCCATGTATCTTCGTTCAACATACTCATCACCCTCTTCAAACAGGTCCTCATCAATGTCGCCCATCTTGTCGAATTCATCGAATTCGTCAAGACCTGGTTCGTAGCTCGTCTCCTCCTTGATCAGTGGTGGCCTCGCGTATGTGCTAGGTCCTGCTTCGGGTTCTGTCTCCTGCTTGATAGGCGGTGGCTTTGAAGCTTCGCTGGGCTCTGGCTCGGGATCGGAAACAATCTCTCGCGGTGGTGTGGCTTGTCGCGGCATTTCTCCTGCAACAATGCCATTCTCCGGTCCTTGACCAACGCCGATGAGAGCCTGAGGTTCCTCCTCATCCTGCTCGCTGTCCGACTCCTCGAAGAACGGTCCTGCTTTGCGAGATCCTTTTCCCAGAGCAGGGCTCGGTCGCTGCTCTGGTGTTGAAACCTCGTCATTTGATCCGACCGGACTGTTGCTGCCATCAGTCTTCCGTCTCTTTACAGACCCTCCACTCTCATTGAACCGAGCCTCGTCTTGCTCAATATCCTGGGTCTGCCCGTCTTCCTGCTCCTCCGGCACCTGGAGCTCCTCCTGGTTCGGCCCATTCGAATTATGCGCCCTCCTCTCCTCAATGAACAATCCGGCCTCCGCCTCCATCTCATCCGACTTCTTGAAGAAGCTCAGAATACTGCCATTGCCCTTGCCCCCGAGCTTTCCCTTCGGCGTGCTGGCTGGCTTCTTCGCACTACCAGTAAAGCCCTGCTTTCCTATCGTCGGCAATGGAGTCTGCTTCTTTGTCAAACCAGCTGTAGCCGACTTCGTCTTGACGGCCATCTTCGGTGGCGGCACGCTCGGAGGAACGGCGAGTGTGAAGGGAGTCTTGGCGGGAGTGCCTAGTGGCGTTGGTGGGCGGCCTACGAGACCTTCACTCGTTTCGCGAGGTTTGCGGAACATGTCATGCTACGGAGAGCATGGGTGTGAGGGAGTCGTCTCCTCTGAAGAAGGTTGTCGCGTGAGGTCACGATTGCCTTGTCTGGCCCGGTGCTTAGTCATTGCACTTTACGCGCTTTCACGTGCACGCGTGTGGTGTTCTACGATCGACCTGTCCTTGTCTTCTCTTTCTCTTTCACCTCGATTGCCGCCGCAGACGCCATGTCGTTGCATGAATGCAACATGGGCGGATAGCAAGGTGAAACAGAGCGATGAGAACATGATTCCACGCACTCGGGACTCCTGGCATGCCCGAGAGATCCAGCAAGGAGCACCTCCATGCACATGAAGGGAGTCATCGAGGCAGTATGCTTGTAGGCGGCGGTCAAGCAAGGCAGCTCGCGCGATTTGGAAGCAAGGCGCATCAGGCAGCCTTCGCAGGAGAGCCATATATAATGCCCAGCGTTTGTGAGACACTCTGGAAGGAAGACAGATCATCAACATGGCAGACTCAGACATTTTCACGCTGCGATGGGGCACCATGGCGACAGGTCATGTCGCTGGACGTGAGTCTCTTTCCCATGCGTATCGCCGAATCTGGTCTAACATGGGCAGGATTCACGAGAGATCTGCTTACCGACCCGTCTTCTCGAGATGTCCAAGACGTCCATCACCCCGTCACGGCCATCGCTTCTTCAGGCGGTGTAGAGAAGGCTGCCGCCTTTCGCGACGAGGTCAAGGCTCCCAAGGATGTCAAGCTGTATGCTTCATACGCCGAAATGGTCAGCGATCCCGGCGTTGACATTGTTTATATCGCGACACCGATCAGCCATCACTTCCAGAGTGCAATGATGTCCACCGAAGCTGGCAAGGCGGTGCTGTGCGAGAAGGCCTTGGCTGTCACCGCTGCAAGCCCGGATTCTGGATGCTGCAGCCAAAGCAGAAGGAGTATTCCTGCTGGAAGCAGTTTGGTCTCGCTTCTTTCCGTTATTTCTGAAAGTGAGAAGCATGATCTCGGGAGGCGAGATTGGCACCGTTTATCGGGTGCTAGGTAGGCTCGATTCTCCCGCAAACGCACCAACGACTCATGCTGACAGAAGCTCTCAGCGGACTGCTCCCTTGACATCGATCTTCCACAGGATGGCGGCGAGATCGACGCAAATAACATACTGCATCGTCTTCTCAAACTCGAACTTGCCGGCGGCGCCATGCTCGATCTGGGAATATACTCTCTCACGTGGATCATGCAGGTCATGTACCATTTGCAGCTCGAAGGCAATGACAAAGAGAAGCCTACAACTGTGTCTGCGGCCCAAAAGTACCCCACGGGCATCGACGAGAGCTCAACCTTCATCCTTCAATTCCCCCGCCAGAAAGCCATGGGAGTCGGAATGACGTCCCTCCAAATCGCTTCTGGCGTCGACTTTGACTCCACCGCTGGCCCTCCCATTCGAATTCAGGGCTCGAAGGGCGATATCCAAGTCTACGGTCCGGCACTCAAGCCCAAAGGCATTCGCATGATCACGAAGGATGGCAATGGCCCTGCTCGAGTTCGGACGGAGGACTTCCCCGTGCCCAAAGACGTAAGTCGGGAGAATTGGGGTCACGGACTGTTCTGGGAAGCAGATGAATGTGCGAGGTGCATCAGGGATGGAAAGACAGAGAGCGAGATTCTGCCGCTCGGGGAGAGCGTCCTCATGATGGAGAAGGTTCGAAACGAAGGAGGGGTCGAGTACCCTGATGCTATCACTGGTGACTTTTATCACACGAACTGATTGCACGGATTAGGATCGGAGTAGACGGAACAATCTCATCTCCTGGCAAAGTTGCAAGAGCATACATCTACCGTCGTTACATCCGGTATCCCGCATCAAGAATCAAAAAGCGGTGTGACAATAGACGATGTTGCCTCCTCGCGGTGAAGCACTCGACGGAGCAACGCATCCCAGGCTTTCACACCTTGTGACGTTACGATACAGATCGATTGGACTGCTGCGATATCGCATCCCAGCGCCTGACCCAGATCGCTAGGATAATCTAACTTTCGCGCCGCCGATGCCGACTCCTCAAGCCGACCACTCCGCGCCAAAGGACCGGCAGATGGTAAGGTCAAGTCCAACAAGCATCGGATGGGAGGTAATGAATTAGCATTGGCGACCACATGTCGTTGCCTGACGGGCCGTGGTCCCCGATTGGAACGAGTGTCACCGCATGATCGAACGAATCTCCTCTCGATGGAGGTGAAGACATCCGATGCCAACAGTCCGTTCATCGTCCATGAAGGGCAACATAAATACTTGCTTTTACCCTCCTTAGCGAATGATCATCCATCACCGCATGCAGATAGAACGGACATGGAACCCATCTCAAACGTCGGCGAAATTCTCTTGGGTCGATTGTGTGCTCTGCTGCACGTTGAGCCAGCCCGCATCAAGCTGCAACGGCGCTTGCTGGCCATCCGATTCAGCAATGTCATTCGGCAGACCGAGCAGCTACAGGTCGGTGCAGGCGTGATCTTACGGGAGAAACAGCTCAGCACTCTCATTGACAAGACGCAATTGCAGAAGCTTGCTACGGGACCATCAACGCAGCCGGCAAGCCACAGCACCAGCGGCCTTGAGACTACAGTTGCCGCAAGTCAGGACGACCTCGACGACAAGACACTTGACCCGATCCAGCCACCCAAAAAGTCATTCCGTGTACTGGCCTTCCCATTATCTTCGTTTAAGCTGGCACCGCTCACTATACGCATCTCTACCCCGGCGCGGCTGTCCAGCATGTCACGCAGTATTGCTACACCGATGCTGTGCCTCGGCTCAGAGCAGCGTTTACAAAGGCAATGGCCAGCTACTAGGTCTTCAAATTGAAGTTGGAGGTCGAGACTGATCCCTTGCTGATCAGAGCATCGCTGAAAGATGAGTTCCGTTTAAAGTGGGAGCAGCTGCTAGCCGAGTCTCTTCATGAGTCAGATCTGGAGGACTCCTTCCGGAGCTGGAGCATCGAGGCTTCAAACGAGCCGGGATTCAGAGTCCTGACATCGACCAAGCCGTCGAGTAGCCGCAGTCTCAGTATCGTGCATTGGTTTTACCACCTTTCACTGATGGATGGACGATCGATCGATATCCTACTGCGACACGTCGATGCACGCATGCAAGATCCATCGATACCCGTCAATCTCAATGACAACACTTTTTATGTCGTCAGGGAGCTCGCCGAATACCACGGCGAACACTCTGCTGCTGCTAGAGCTTTCTGGTCTACCCACGAAGTGCCCTCCACCGCCAGAAACCACCCACTACTACATGCTCTAGGCACCCGGACCGCATGAGGTCGATCGATGTCTTCTACCCCGAAGACGTAAAGCTGCTCCAGTCTCGCTCGGGATTTACCTTCGAAATCCTCGCGAGAGCGGCGTTGGCAATGGTCCTTGCCAAGCTTCAAGATGCCACGACTGTCTCCCTGATGTGAGTCAGTTCTCGACGGTCTCTTCCCATCACTGGTATCGAGGAAGCGGTTGAAAGCTTCGCATCGTGCATGATACTGAGCGTCGACATCGACAAACGCGCCACGGCCTACGATCTCCTGGATCAAGTCTTCCACAAAGTGCTCGAATTGGACGACATGTCCTACTCGGATCCCTTCGACGGCTTCTCGATCGGCGGACTGGTCGTAGTCTTGAGCGATCTCCAACCGCACGCACCTTGGTATTCTGACAATCACCGCACGGAAACAATGTCACCAAAAGAGACCTTGCCGACACTGTATGTTGGGTCAAGCGGCCGAGTGCGGTTCTGCTACAATAGCGAGTGGCGAACGCCGGCGGAGATGCAGGTCATGGCAGATCTCTTTCGGTAGGCTTTAATCAGTCTTGGCTCGGGCAGTCTTGAAGTAGGAGAATGTCTGAGTAAGATGCTTAACGCTGCGGAGAAAGAGCGGATTATGGAGTTCGGAAACTGTTCCTCGACCAAGACAACGCATGTTGGCATCGACGACGATATTGTGTCTCTGTTCGAGAAGCAAGTTGAGATGCGAGGTGATGCTGCGGCTCTTAATGATTCGTGGTGAGACCATCAGCTACAACGAGGTTGCGAGCAGGGTTGTCACTGTTGGCAATCGACTTCGAGAGCTATCAGGATCTGGCAGCGTCGTTATGCTCCACGCGGACGGATCCATCAATTGGGTGATTGCAATGTTCGCGATTCTATGGGCGGACTGCATCTTCTCGCCTCAGGCCACCACTCTACCTCCCGCACTTCGATCCCAACACTACGCCATTGCGAATACGCAGGCATTTCTGGTACCTCGAGAGAGTACTGCGATCTCATCACCTGATGGCTGTAGCACCAGACTATATGTCGAGACTATACTCAACGAAGCCGAACAAACCGCATCCACCTCCATCCCGCGGACCAGAACCCGAAATCCCTTCGCATCAGCGTACATCTGCTTCTCCTCCGGCACAACCGACAACCCCAAAGCCATACTCTGCACTCACTCCGGCGTCGTTTCTCTCCTCCGCGATCTCATCACCCGCCTCCAAGTCTTCCCCAACGACACCGTAGCCCAGAATCTCGCCCCTCAATTCGACGGCGCCCTCCTCGAAGTCTTCTCCGCACTCTGCTATGGCGGGACTCTCATCCTCAAAGACCCACTTAACCGGTTCTACCACCTTCACGGCGTAGGTTCCCTCATGCTCCACCCCTCAATCGCGGAAGGACTGAATCCAGCCGACTTCATCAACGCCGTGCAGTACATCTACCTCGCCGGCGAAGTCCTGCCGCAGACCACAGCTGACCGCTGGGCCGCGGGAACGGCGGAAGTCTACAATGTGTACGGTCCGACCGAGACGCACATCCTCGCCAGCGCGCAGAAAGTGCAGAGCGGGAAGCCAGTGACGATCGGGAAGCCACTGATGTCGAAGAGGGTGTATATCCTCGACAAGGTTGACGGTTTGACGCCTCCCCTTGTTGCGGGTGAGATTTATATCGGCGGGGTTTCCGTGTCGCGAGGGTATCTCGGACTGGAAGAGGAGAACGCTCTCCTATTTGTGCCCGATACGATCTGTCCCGATGGTACTGACAGCGACGGGAAAATGTACCGCACGGGCGACTGGGGTTACTGGACGCTTGAGGGCGAGGTCGCATTCATCGGACGCACGGATCGACAGGTCAAAGTGGGTGGCTTCCGGGTGGATCTGAATGATGTGCAGACGAGGATCCAGGGCGTGGTTGCTGAAACGGATGGAGGGAGCAAGGTGAGGGTTGCGGTTGTGGTGGTGGGAGATGTGTTGGGGTGTGTGATCGAAGGGTTCGAGACGCCAGAGGAGGTGATTAGAGAGAAACTGGAGAGTCTACTGCCGCCGCAGATGGTGCCTAAGATTTTCAAGGTCGTGGAGAGGATACCGGTGAGTGAGGTGGGCAAAGTGGATTTTAGGGCTTTTAAGGAATTACTAGAGTCTTGGTAGGGCTCGAGAATGGAAGGTTTAACGTCGACGTGTGAGCGACGATGGATTATGAATTGTGCTTCTTCGCCGTATCCCGTGGCCTTCATTCGCTCGGTCTGTCGTTGCTCTCCTTGAAGCAGCGTCTATCGTTTCTTGTCGTCAAATAATGTTTACTCGAGCTCTCTTCTGGTAGGAAACGGATCCGGGTCCATCTCCTGTGGCGGCGGCTCGTACGTTGTATATGCAGGTTTATGTTCCGGCACCTGCACATAGTCTGCGTGCGGATAATCTGGCTTGCCAGTGGATGCAGTGGCTGCGGCGTATTGATGGCGTTTGCGAAGCCGGGAGATGTAGACCAATGCTGCTACGAGAGCGAGCAGAAGTGGTACTCCGACTCCGACGCCTACTCCTATCATCTGCATTGCTGTGAACTTCTTGTCCGTGTCGTCTGCTCCTGTCTGCTGCGTCGCTACGGGTATTGAACCATTCGACGCAGTCTGAGATCCCCGCGTGAGATTCGATCTCAGCTTCGAATCCGCCTGTATCGAAAATCCTGCCAGATACCCCAAGTCCGTAGCCTGATTCGATCTCAGATACACCGTCGGAACATCATTCCTGAGCGTAAATGTATTGCCCGACTCGCATCCTCTTTTGCCCAGGTCGGCGACATTGCAGGCGTACGTCTTCGCTCGGGCATCGCAAGAAACGATCGTCACACCAGTTTGAGGGACTTCATTGCGGCAATATGCCGGACAGTCGGAACTCCAGTTCTTGTCCGTGCAGCTGCCACGGTAGGCGTTAGCACCGTCGAGGCAGAGTCCGTCGTTGATGCAGAGCGAGTCGCTGCGGCAGCAGGCAGAGACTTCGGTGGATGTGTTGCAAGGTGTGTGATTCCTTTCGATTGTGCCGTCGGGATAGTAACATGTGCCGGATGCAACTCGTGCCAGCTGGATGCCTAGTAGAAGATGGCTGAAGAGGACCGGTGATCGGACACTCTGGCGAATATGCATGGTCGGGAAATGATGGGGACCAGGCCGGTCCCGCTACGAGAGAGCAACACACTGCGAGTTTGAAGAGCAAAAGGTGACCGTTGCGATGAGAAAAGAAGATGTTCTCGAGCCACAGACCTGGGAAAGAGCGTCCCCATAGACGCCGAGATCGAGTGGACTGCGCCGAGCGCCAGCCACTTTATGTCCCAATCACATGCGAGTGTAGGATTGTATTCCCTGCGGGCGCGGAAAGCCATGTAGTCTCAGCCCTGCATGCGTGGGTCCCCGATTCGGCGGCATGCCGGCAACACAATGGAGCCAAGCATTGTCGATTTGTCGTGACACTCGTCGAACACCGCATTATCGTTGCGGTCTTCAAGTCAGCTTGCCCAACTTTGCCCTGTGAAGGCCAGATTATATTTGACTTTCGAACCTCGACGGTGTACGTCAGCCTCATGTCTGTTCGATATTTCCTCATCGTAGCGCCAGTCTCGCATTACTTCGTCCATTTTGCTGAGGATGCTCGCGACCCCTGCCCAAGGAAGTCGCAAATCGAGCCATAACATCTGTGTCTTCTTCTTCCGGTCCGGACAAGGACGCCCTCAAGGCCACTATGCCTTTGGCGCTTTGTCGAGCGGACTCAGCACCTGGAAATTTCGTGTGCTGAACAGTCTTCATGCGGGCTCGAAGAGGACCAAGAGTGGACTGAAATGGCCTGTCGGTAAGGCATGGGTCGACAACATACTCCCGCCCGGAAGGAAGGCAGGGTTCTGTCGTTCAGATGCTCCTCAAAACTCTCAGCCAGCCTCTTCCTTCCAACTCCTCAATCACCTCCTCAACTCTCCCCCTCTTGACCCCAAGCCTACCCGCAAACTCCTCGAAAGCAGTCTCACCGTCCAACAGCTCGACCATCTTCTCAACTATCTCCCGTCCCTCTCCCTCCTCAAATGTATCCGCCAAGGTCCTGCCCAGCCACTTCTCACTATTCGGGTCTGTGACTAGCACAGCATCCCCCTTCCCGTCACCCACATCTCTAACCGTCCCATTCGACGACGCCGTAACTGAAATCTGCGTCGCATCACTCGCCCTCTTACTTCTCCCCAACACCGACCCACCTCGTGGTGTCACATTCGCAATCGCCGTCCTCTCACTCGACACACTGCCGCTATCATCGTCGAAGACCGCCACGTCCCGCAAGAACCTGCCTTCCAATCCCACCCCACCAGGAGCTTCGAGCAAACTCTTCGGCACGCTCAACCACCCGAACGTATTCAACTGCACAACCCACCCATTCCTCCACAGGAACTCCAAAATCTCCATGTACTTTCCTCGATGATCTCGACTGGGAACGAGAAGCGCATACCGGATCGGCTTGCCCGATAGGACTTTCAGCATATTGCCCAGTCCTGGTAGAGTTGGGAAAAGAGCTTTATACTCTTCCACGTGGATGTGGACCTTCTCCAGCGGTGCGGTGGGTGAGACGACGTAGGTGTTTCGCCAGTGGAGGGGACCCGGGAGATGGATCGCTTTGCGCCAGGTGACGAGGTGGTGGGCGAGGGAGAGAGTTGTGGGTAAAGGGAAAGAGAGCTGGAGGGAGAGTTTTTGAAGGGTTTTTGTCGAGGTCAAAGAGGGGATGAGGTGAGTCAGATGGGATGGAGGGGTGGCGGGCAGGGATGCGAGGAGAGAGGAGGCCGGTTGGATGAGGAGCAGAGCGGAAGTCGGTCCGATGTTTGGAGTTGCTAGTGAGCGCCGCACAGGTCCGTCGACGACAAGGCGAGTGGGAAGGTCGTCTGCCGAGCTCGTTGTCGATTCGGTGTGTAGAGAAATCTCCATGCCACTCAGTCTGAACTCTGCGACTTCTCCAGCTGAGACTTTGTGGTAGATCTCTCGCAAGACCCACGCTAATTCACTTCCTTCCACCATCCTCTCCCACAATTTGACTTCATCGTCCCTTGTGATCCTCGCTTGCTGCCTCACTTTCGCCTTCATGGCCAGCAACTTGCGACTTTCATTGGCCACATATCCACTCTGCTTCTGGCAGTAATGTAACGCCTTGCCGAGTCGCTTGACAAAGTCCCGATAGATGCGACGTGCAGACGGCGCTTGCTCGGGTTGCAGGACGAAGACGACCTGAAACATCGTGAGGTGCTCGGAGGTGTTCGAGTGCGTTGTGTTGGACGCCGTGGAGGTAGAATCCATGGACGTTCCGAGCATTGGTCTGGCCGACTTCTGCGGTTTCTCCTCGAAACTGTCGGGCATGTGCGTGAAATCATACTCCGTCCGTACCTCCTTGTTACTCGACCCGTCTCGACCAATCTCCTGCCCTCCTTCTCCAACCAGCGGCGTGATATCACCACCGGTCGAGCTCTCATCCTCATGCCTGGCATTCAACTCCGCTCCGAGAAGCCCGTTCCCATCCCTCTTCCTGGAGCCCTCGCCTTTACCGGCCAATCCGCCGTCAATCTCACCACTCTCTCCGGCCCTCTTCCCCCCACCCCACTCGCCACCCTCTGGCACGAAAACCGGAAACCCAACAAAGGTACAGCCGCCCAACGCAATCTCGAACTTCTTCCCCTCAGACCACCTTCCTGGACTCAGAACTTTCTCCAAACTCTCCACCGAGTGCCCGAGCACCGTCCCATTCAGCAATTCGCCGCCCGCTGGCCCGTTACCCTCCTCTCCATCAGTCCCTCCCGGAGTGCCATTATGAAGCTTCAGACCACTCATCCGCCCCAATTCCGGAACATTGCTCGGTGTCGTCCTGGCTGACAAAGGCGTCCGGGCCGCGAAACTCGCGTTGGCGACTTCATCATCGTCCGTCTCCGGGTCGGAGTCCGGATCTTCGGGATCTTTGTCTTTCGACAGGGGATTCTCCGGATAGTGAAAAACCAGCCGAGGACCAGGACGGGAACGCGTGATCAGTAGGATTGCGACAAGGCCTGTTCCCGAGCCATCCTGGGCTATGGACATTGGTGCCATGGTCATGGTCGTGAGTGCATTTTTGCGGGTCTGTTTTGATGATATTTGGGCGGGTCCCGAGACTTCTTCGTTATGATTTGTGGGCGATATGTTGAAAAGTGCTGGAAACGATTGTCATGCTCGCGATGTTATGAAGGAGGGAGACTGGTGCGATGCGATGGAGGTTTTAAAGACGAGGTGAGGTCTGACTGGCCGTTGGAAGCGTAATTGGCAGCCGGAGCCTTGAATATTTGATTCGAAAATGGGCAGCTCCGATGGCGCATATTGATGGGAATGGTTCGTGTGACAAGTTTCGATTGGACACGATCCGAACCACAGCTCGTATGGTACATAATATGCTTCTAGGAGACTTGGTAAACGCCGCAACAGGCATGTCTTCTAAGCGCTAGTGTACCAACAACCAAGTCCAACAGTGATCCTCCATCTATCTCAAGACCACGCCTCCTCTCTCCATCTACGCCTTCTCATCCCTCATCTTCCTGAAGAAGTCCATGACCCCAGTGAACACCACAAGAAGGATACCACCACCCGGTCCCAGCCTCAACACCTTCGGCAAGAAACCCTTGTACAACGCACTGAACCCCTCCTCCTTCATGACAGTTCCCAAGGCCGGCCAGGCCCACCCATACTTCGGTACTCCACCGGGTACCTTTGGCGAGTTCTGAATCCTGCTCTTCACCACATCCATAGGCGTGTTCAAAATCGTACCAACGGTACCTCCAATCGCTCCACTAAGCAAGTCGTTGCGCATCTGGATACCCTTGTCTTTTGTCGGGTTCTCCGGGAGCAAGGCGCGTACTTGGAAAATGCAGCCGAAGTAACCCGCGTTCCAGAGAATGTGGCGCCACATGGTGGATTCGAGGCCTTGGTAGAGGGTGAGAACGCCTTCTTGGCGGACAATTTTGGCGACACAGTCCAGCATGCCGTTGTATTTGGCGGCTTGGGCGCGATCTGGTTGGAAGTTTTGATTAGCACATTAACTCCTTGTGGTCTACTCTGTGGGTTCTGCGACTAACCTTGTAACCGGATCTTGACGAGCTCGAACGGCACCACGACGAACGACTCCGTGGCTCCGGCTGAGGCTCCGGTGAGGATAGACAGCGACTGGTTCATCTTGGCGACGCCGAAGGCATTGCGATAGATCTTGCCCCACTCATCGTTGGCTGCGAACTTGGTCGCACGCTTGGGCGCCTCCATGAGGATGGGAGCTGAGATACCGCGATAGAGGCGGGAGAAGCTATGCGACAACGCTCGTCAGTCCATTGTCCAATGCCAACCACATGCAGCTGTCCGTAGTATGCTGACTCACCCCTCGTTCTTGATAATCTTCCTGAAGCAATCTACCATGCTCGTGTAGTGATCCTGGCCTGGGATTGGCACTTTTCCCTGAATCTGCCTACAAAACAACGATCCGTCGTTAAAAACATGCCCTTATCATCTTCTTCGACCCAGTACGCGCTCACACTCTTGTCTTGACCACATCCAATGGGTACATGATCAGAATCTCGGACACACCGGCGACAGCGCCGGCCCCGAACTGGTAGACGAAGGGGAGGGGTGCGTCGGTCGACATGCTTGCGGTATGAGTAGGATCGTGGAGAAGGTGACTGGTCGCGTGCGCGGAGCGGGGAGGTCGGCGGAGTCAAGAGCGGAGAAGGCGAACTTCGTACGACTCGGAGCTCGAGGACTGGACGCGCTGGCAGTGTGTAGGTGATTAGGCGGACAGCAATGGTATGGGCACGAAGAAAGATGGTATGTGGTATGCGACAGAGCTGGTCGAATCTCGGAACTTGTGGGATTAGAACTAAACGCTGAGCTCGCAGGCCGCGGCTGCGGTATCGGCCGCCGTCGAGGAGGCTCGAAGCGCTTCAATATTTCACACCCAAATTGACGGACTCGGGACTGGACGGAAGATCGCTTTCCGAACGCAGAAGACATCAAGACTCCCTCCCCTCGTCCCTTTCTTGACTTCACTTGTCAACTTGCGGACAACGCGAATCTGTTCACATATTCGGGAGACAATGGTGGCCTGCGATTTCGGAGATGCCACTCTACGGACCACTAGGACCAGACGGAAAGGCAAATATCAGCCGCCTAATTGGTAAGGCCTCACGACGTGCTCCTACCGCGATTATGCATACAGGACAGCCTGAGATCGTAGCGTGAGCATATTCAAATTCTTCGTTGTCTTGAGCGCGCCGACTTTGCTTCTGTCAAACCTCCTGGCAGTGAATCGCCACTTTGTACCAAAATACAGCGTTTAGGAACAGGTTTGTTGACAGTCAGCTTCTACAGGTCTTCTTCTGTCATCGGGCCACGAATAGGGAGCTCGGAAGATCATTTTCCGTCCGCACGAAGAAGATTCGTCCGTCAGCTCATATCTCGACAGCCTTCGCTACCTGCTCATCTACCTTGATCTCTGGATCAACCGCCATCCCGCCATACCGATATGGACGCTACCAGCCGAGAGATCGTGCCGGCAAACAAAGAGCCCTCATTCCTGGCACTATCAAGCTATCAAGTCCTCGTCACTCTCGAGCAGACTGCGCCTGAGCACGATCTTCTTCCAGCGTGTCAGCCATCTTATGAGCTTCGGGGCTGTGTTCTGTATCGATGGCGCTGCTTCAGAACTGTTGTACCAAGCACAGAGCTTTACGGACGAAGACGGGATTGAGATCATGATCAATCCCACAGACAGGCCGGTCAGGAAGGATCTGCTCGGGTGTTTGACTGGTCCGCAGCGGATGGTGCAATGTCGTCAGAGACACAACGCTGGAGGCTGAGCTGACTGGCAACACAGAATACGCAGCGGCTTTCTACGATATGCTTCTCGAAAGCGGGGAGGAGTCTTCGACATACATTGAGCCGCCGGATCGTGCGTTCCGATTGAGGACGACGTTTGATCGGACGGTTTCGTTCAATACGGGCAGCTAGACTAACGATAAAAAACACTAAAAAGTGGACGTCGACTGACAGAAGAAGAGGAGTATGACATATCCACACATTCCTAAAAACCCGACCAAGTAACGCCGAATGCCCGCCTCATCCGCCTCTTCCTTTCCCGTTTCGAATCCTCTCTTTCCTCAATGGACTGACAACATAAGTCTCCCTCCCGAGCATCTCCCCACTCCCAGCCGAGCTCGGCAGCGGACTGACCTTCGCAGCTGATCCGGGCGGACTACTCCTCGCCAGAGAGCTTCGAACAGGCGATATCCGAGCACCAGGCTGCTGCTTCGGCGTCAGTGTGGCGGTCATTTCGAAGTTTTCGTCGGCTGGGTTGGAGTCTCGCGAGGAATATGTCGACCAGGACATGAGATGTTGATTTCGAGGTGCAGTTGAGGAGAGAGTGGACGAGATAGAGGGAATGTGGCGCTGGGCTGGGTGGCCGAGAATGGGCGATTCGACGTCTGGCGATCTAGGTGGTATCGTCGTTCGGGACTATCGATCAACACAGTCAGCAAACCACACATCTCATTCTCCTCCACAGCAATCCTGCTGGACGAAATCCAGCAAGAGGGAAGTGCAATACTTACAGTATCCTCCATCTCCACCAACCCCTCCTCCCGAAACCTACTCCTCCCACTAGCAACACTCTTCGGCCTCCCCTCCCCCAGCTCCCCAACCATAAAAACCTCCCGTCCATCCAACATCGGCGCGGGCCTCAAAAACGCCGCAGGCGGCAACCCTGGTCCTCCCTCAGCCCTCAACCCCGGACTCGGATATTGCTGCGCCGGAGTCTTCATATCCGGCGGAAGGCGATAATCAGCAATCTTCTTGTCATCGAAAGCCGACGTCTCGGCGTGAGAAGGGTGGTAACCTACAAAGAAAACAAGGGGTTTGTCAGACCCACATTCTATCTCGCCCCGCTGTCGGGGAAATCCTCCCATCCTGATCATCGTCGTAGTACGACTCCTCCCCTTCTTTGGGGAAGGAGCGGAAAATACTCCTCTGACGGGTATGGTGTGGGATCGTGTAGGAAGAAGCATTATACGCACCTCCAGCTCCTCCTCCTGCTAGACCTCCGGCGGCTTTTCCTACGAATGCGAAGACGTCGTTGGCGGTGCTCATCGATCGGCTGTGGTGGTGGGGTTCGTCGCGGTACTGCGAGGATTTTGGGGGGAAGTTGTTGGTGGGGAGGGAGGCGGCGCGGCGCTTGTTGACGGTGCGGCGGTGGCGGCGGATTAGGAAGATCAGGAGCGCGAAGATGGCGAGGAGGGCAAGGACTCCGCCTGCGGCGCCGCCGGCGATGCCGCCTACTGGAGGTTTGCTGGAGGAAGTAGAAGAGGTTGAGGTCGGTGCTGAGTCTGAGGCGGTGCTGGAGGGTGTTAATGTCGATGAAGCTCGCACCGATGTCTGGACTCCTGGAGCGGTACCGGTGGGTGCAGTCGTTGTTCTTCTTGTGGATTGGGAATCAGCGGTTGTGGAGCTGGCAAACTGAAAAGGTGTGGTGGCATTGATGGCGCAGATGTTCTTGTTGCCGCAGCCTTCGAAACTGCCGTCGGAGCACTTGATATATTGAAGGCCGGAAGGACAAGGATTGGGTGCTTGTACTTGTCGCTTCTCCGGGTCTGAATTGTCCTCTGGGAATGGTGTTTGCACGGGCGCTGTAGTCTGCTCTGGTGTCGTGTGCTCTGGAGTGGTTGTCGAGACGCCAAGTTGAAGCGGTCTTCTCCCCACCGCTCCGAAACGGAAGGACCTTGCTGGGCTCGTTAAGTCGATGGCAGCAGTGGTTTGGGCCGCCACCAAAGACGGGATTTTCTCCTCCAAGATGGTCGTTGTGAAGATGCTGGCATCAGGAGCTTCGTCATGGGACTGTCTCACTTTCATATTTGGGACTCTCATCTTGCAGAACGAAGGGGGCGATGAAACGAGTGCTGACGGCGGTATGCGCAGAATGTTACTGCTTGCGATGTGGAGGAGGAGGCACAGTCGTCCTGATATTGTCTTTCCATTGTTGCTGAATGTTCATAGGGGACAGTGGACAAAGACAAAGCGGAGGAACATCGCCGGGAACATGCGTGGGCCAAGTCAATCTCGAGGACAAAGCGATGCGTATTCGTGACTGTCGAAGAGAGGGCTGATCTTCAACGGCGACTGCAAGGCGTCTGATGTCGTGCAGGACCTGTCGCGTTGCCCGTCGGAATCTACGCTGAAGAACGACGCTGGTTTGTATCCTCACCTTTCGGGCGTCGCAGACCTGATGGCGCCCTAATGCTCAGTTTCCCTCACTACGTCCATTTTATCGAATTAGATATTCAACGATATTACTATATATAGATATCAATCAACACACACCACCGTCGCGTCACACTGTCGCTATGCTATCGTCGTCGTCGTCGTCGCTAAGCCTCGTACTATAGTTACCGCCCTTACGAATACGCGCTTCCGAACTAAATATACGCCCTCGCGCTCTTGCCTATAATCTTAGCTCTTCCGAACACACGCTCTTAGCTTACTAGCGCCTCGCGCTCTTACCTATAATCTTAGCCCTTCCGAATATACGCTCTTAGCTTACTAGCGCTATACTACGTCTACGCCGTAACCTAGAGTACCTCTACGCCGAGATTAAGACGCTTTTATAGGTCTCTAGATATATATATAACGAAGTCCAAGTATAGCTAAGGGATTAGAAGGATATCGATATCTTATATACTACGTTCGAGCGTTAGATCGCTACTTAGGGGATTATAACGAGGCTATGTAGGGATAATCTTAGTAACTATAATAAAGAGCGCCTACGTGCGAGGATTAAGGAGCTATTCTAGGGCACGGATAAGAACGGTAATATATGCTACCGGATCCTATAGATCGACGGCTTTAGGCTCTCGAAGTAGTAGTTCGTTAAGTTAAGGAAGTCTATAGGCCTCTACCGAAGGATCCTTAAGGACGATAGGCCGACGTATAACGAGATTATTAAGGGCATATTAATTAGCGTAATCTAGGGTAGAGCGTTAGAGGACTACGGATACCGCAACCTTACGAGGGAGATACGAAAGGAGTTTAGGCTTATTAGAAGGTCTTAATCCTAGCGCTCTTAGTGCCGATCTTAGTGCTAACCTATATATATAGGGACCGGATCTTTAGCATTGCCTACCGCTTAAATCCTATACTATTTCAAGTACGCTACATTAGTAAGCGAGTCCGTATACGTTCTTATCTTCTAAAAGCTAAGGGTCTGGATTATATATAGTTAGTAGATGCATATTGCAAGCTAGAGCTGTTCGGTATTTAGTTCTATTACTACATTAATGTATATTCACGTAGGATTATATAGGCCTATATCGGCACTATAGCTAAGACGAAGTTCTCGGTGTTCTATTAATATCTCGGCGTAGTTAGTAAGCTCGGACGGACGCC
>JALRMM010000409.1:0-31167 GCA_026122155.1 Zymoseptoria crescenta
GGTTCTATAGACCGCGGGCTCTTAGAGAAGAATTAGAATTGTAAGAAGTATAAAGATATCGTAGTATATAGAACGCTAGCTAGTAATCCTACTAGTAATGAAACTAATTCTTACTATTGTTGAGTTGCACATACGTACCTCATAATATACGACTATACGTTACGTAAGCGGCATTCGCTACCACGCTCGGCGTCGTATTATCCACGTATTATTCAACGACCTTACCTAAGGTCCAGAGCTAGGCTATGCCTTAGCCTTCCTTAACATTAAGACTCTTAAGTATATAGCTAGCTAGACGTTATCTCGAATCGTAGCTACTCTTAGTAAGCTATATACTACTATCTATAGTATTACTTAAGAGATAGTAATACCTAGCTATAATAACGTCCTTTATAGACTATAATAGTTCGGTATCCCTATTACTAACCGGATTATTAAGTATATTACTAGTAGTATAGAAGGACGTAGAGCGACGTACTAGTAGATTAAAGAGTAGCTTAGACTAGTATACTCGACTAATACTATTTACTATAGGCTTAACGAGCGTAGATACTTTAAGTAAGTAGATAAACGTATACCCTTCTTTAAAAACGCTAATAGACTCGATCTAAGGCTATAGTTTAGCTACTAGTATATTAATTAGATAAACAACGGCCGGTCCTTCTAGTTTAGTAATATAGCTACGTTTAGCTAAGGTAGTATATAGAAGTTCCTAGTAATTTATCGTATAGATAAGGCCTTTAATCCGGACTATCTTAGGCCTAAATATAAGCGATAGAAGACGTAGCTAGTATTCGCCTTTATCTATAGTAATAAGAAGAGTAGACTTATTCTTTAGAATAATTAGTAGGGTAAGATAACCGCTACTAGCCTTAAGGAGTATATAATACTAGAGTTATACTGTTTCTAGCGTAAGTATAGTAATAAAGAAGCTATACTATAATTATAAGAGTAATTTAATGCTAGTAGTATAGTTAACTCGTTTCTTAGTAAGAGTAACCTCTCGATTAACGGTCGGTTTAGAAGCCTAACGCCTACTATTAAAGACGCTATTCTTAATAATACTATAAACGGTAATATAGATATCTCGCTTACTACGGATAATACTATACTCTTACTAATGCTTATACTAGACGGTACGTCTATCTATAAAGCTACTACCTTTTAGAATAAGCTAGATCGCCTTAAAATCCCTTATAGTCTCGACGTCTAGCTAGCTAACTTACTAGACCTTAATCTAATCGAGAACGTATAGGCTATTATAAAATACCGTCTTAATTATTTCTACCTATTACTATCGACTCTGGAAGTATACTAGTAGTAAATCTAAGAGGTATAGAACTTACTAATAGAGTATAATATTAGTCGGATTATAGGCTCGTTTCGGCTTTATTATAAGAAGGTAATTACTCGTAACGGACGTTATACGGGCTATTAATACCGGCAAATCGATTGGGACCGTTCTCGAGATAGTAGTATTAGTAGTAGTAGAGTTACGAGTGCTTAAAGTTATACTGAATTTCTAGCCGTCTAGTCTTTTCCGGACTTTACTTTATAATTATAATATTCAGAGCGTAAGGTCAAATAGACCGATTTAATTAGCTCGCTTAACACGGGCCGCACCTTCCATCACATTCACCTAGCCCAGGACCCCTTGCACGTGACATGGTTTAAGTGGGTCACCGTCGCACTGGTGAGGTGACTGTATCGTTGTTGTATTGCTGCCGCATCTTCCTACAAGGGAGCATGTCCATGGGCGGACACGACAAACCCATCAATGCACGTAGTTCTGGCAGGCTCCGGGGCATGTGGCAAGCCCGGGTCGGTTCAATTCCTCGGTGATGAACAGATCACATCAGGCCATGGAGTCCAAGGCAAGGCTTGAGAAAGGGGGCCATTGCGACGATGCGACCTCCTGCATGGCGATTAAAGCCTCCGCGATTCTCACTCTCTCGACCTTTTCTTTCCTCACAACAACTCCTCAGCTTTGGTCAACTTCTCATTCAACGCAACAACCATGCCATCCACCACGATGACGTCCGCCCTCGTGGCCGTGGCCGCCATGCTGTTCATCAGGTGCGTCCCCATTGCCGTCTATGGACAACCACCTCCCACCAGCTGACCACTGCCATGCCGATACAGCTCCGCCACGAGTTACCAAAGCCACAAAGGCAAAGGTCCTCACTTCAGAGGTAAACGCGGTCTAATCCAATGCGTCTGCTACGTCGACGACCAGCAGAATTCCGTCAACAAGACCGACACCACGACTGCTTGCCAGAACATTCAGGGCGGAGAGCAATGGCCCAACGACCCGCACGATTTCGACGAGGTATGTTCAGCAGCTACTCTCCCGTCTGTGTTGCATACCAGCGTCAGCTGACACGTTGGTCTTCTTTCCAGTGCGTCTTCCGCAGCGACGGAGACCGCGTCGACTACCTGTTCACTTTCAACGACTTCTGCTCTTCGAAAGTAAGTCAACTCACCATCCCGGACTAGAACTCGGGACCGCCAGCTCACCAGTTCCGAATCGTAGAATGCGCAATGCTGCAACATCCAGGGCGATGAAAAAGACATCCAGTGCTCCTTTACCTATCCTGAGGGTCACCCGCCCCCACCGAGTGAGGAGTAATATCGGGGACCTTCCACACGCGGTATCCGTTGGCAGCAACATGGGTACGGAATGTGGCGAGCCCAGGATGAGCAAGGGAATTGGAAAGGTGTGCTTGCGAAAGAGGTATTCGATGTCCGGCAACGACCACGACTTCTCGTGCGCAGTGTGACCTACCGTTTCTCCATGCAACAAAGTTCGTACAAATACAATGTTCCAACGCGGACACAACCTTTGCATTCATCATACGTGACCTTCCTTTGGGAACAGAACCATCGATGCCAGTTTTGCAAATGTCACCTCGTCCGCCGGACGTCAGCATTCGGCCGGAAGCATGGATGCGTGCTGATGCTCAGAAATTGCAGTTCCACTCTTCTCCATGCCTATTGCGGTGCCACGTGCAAGGAGAGGCCGCCGGTTCCTGAACTGCCCTGCGCCAAGTCTACGCCGTCCTTTGCCCTCGAACAGCAAGATAGTTCGTAGTCTTCCAAGTTCTCGGCCATTGTTGATAGCGAGTATGCAATGTTCCGTCCTGAAGAGACGGCAAGGTGAGGTCGAAGTGGAGTCGAAATGCGTGGCGTCTCGGCTCGTGCATGCATTGTGTTGATATGCTAGCGTGTTTCAGGCGGAATTACCCAAAAGTGCAGATCACGCTTTTAATGCGTGTATTGGACGACTAGGGGGTTCTAGACCTAGGAACTATTGCGGACTGACTGCGGAAACAGAGAGTTGAGGTCTAGACCCTTTTTGGTATTTGGAATCACAACCTCTATATAGTTAGCAGGTTAGATAACCGTTACAAAATTATGGTTTTTCTCAATCTACAAGTTCACCCCTGCATTGCACTACTATACTAACAGTTATGAGCCCGGCTTCGTGCTAAACTACGCATTCAAGAGACAACCCCTAACAATCGACTTTAATAGACGCCTTAAAAGTCGACTCGCTAGGTTTTCCGGCCGCAACGAACGTTAGACGCCGAGAAGTAGTCTGCACCGACCAAACGAAATACGACGACTAGTACTTAATTACCAAGTCGGCGGCAATCGACAATAGACTGTTCTAATATATGCGTAAAACGACGCTAATTGGACTAGTAGGCATAGCAATAGATCGAGTTCAAGAACTATACGAGCCGATTATGCCAATTAAGCCGGATCTTGGAATTAAAATCGAGGATCTATAGGAACAAGGAAACTACATCCGTTAGCAACAAAATAAGGCCTTCTTCGACTTAAGGATAAAGGACTACGCTAGAGAATCTATTGTATACTCCGAGTTCAAGAAGAAGAAGAATAACTTCAAGAAGTACTTTACCCGAACAATTCCATTAGCATACGTGGACGACCTGAATAATTAATACCCGCCGACACTAGCTAATTGGATAGACTTCGTTACCAAAACGTTTGCTCTAGACGACGCGACTAGGCGAAGATTCCTATCAAAACAGCACTTCGACCTAATATCCGGACCTAAGTCGACTAATATCTATATGCACCTACAAAAATAGCTGGAATTAGAGAAGAAGATGCTAAGGGGGTTACACCTAGCATATTCTATCCTAAAAGACGACTTCGTAAGGATAGTAGAAGAGAAGATTAATGTCACAACCGGAAGAATTATTGCAGTGTTTTCTACACTCCAACAGTGCGTTCGAGAAGTAACAGTGTTCTTAAATAGAGACCCAGGCAACCTAGCTAAAGCCTTGCGCGCAAACGCGACGTTTGGGACAGACGAAGACCAGATAGCCGCTCCTAAAGTTTAAGGAACAGGTCAAATTAGCTTTAATGCATAGCCGGTTATAGGACCTAACGGAGGGAACAGGTCGAACAATAACAAAGACAAGGCAAAAGACAGAACCTACAAACCTTACACCGGGAAACTAGCGAACAAGTCGTGCTAGAGGCTAGGAAATTGTCCAATTGTTAATTACCGTCTACGGCTAGTTAAGGCCGATATAACAAAAGATAACAAGAAGTACCTCGAGTTCTACAAAAACGTTCTGAAAAAGGACAAGGGGAAATGCCTCTAGCAAATAAAGTTCAGAGATCCGTTGGCGATAGCACTAAAGGATCACCACGGGATTAAGGACATCCCGCCGGAGTAGATAAAATCCGACTCTTCTTAAAACCCTAATAGGCCAAAGAAGCAGTACGGAAGCTATGCGATTAGGGCGGTTACGGAGTACAGGGTAATGTCGATAGAAGCAGTCGAAGAGAGCAATCGCTAGCTGCTTAACAGCGGCTCCAACGTCTATATTGTGAACAATCCAACTATTGCGGACTTTGAGGTCGTTAATATCCCCTACAACGTATGCATTTACGCCGGGGATTAACGGTTAAAGGCGTTAGTAAGGGGAACAGGAAAGATTACGTTCCTATCTCTATCTGGAGAACTAATTACTCTACTTTTGAAGGACGTTCTCTACATACCCGGATTCTACGTTAACATCGTGTCCTCCACATTATGCAGAGATATTAGCCTGTACTTAGACGAGAGGTCGGATTACTAGCTAGACAGCGAGGGAGCGGTAGTAACCAAAATTAAGCGATTTAATAGACTACTATACATTAATGCCCAGACCAGGCCCAAATCGAACACTCAGATCCTAACTTGGCTACTAGATTCAAGGAATTAACCTCTTAGCGTCCGGAACGCGCTAAACGAGGATTAACTATCCGACAAGGAAGTGTTCGTTGCGCTTACAACGAGTAGTAGGGACCGGAGAAAACCAAGGACGCTCTCTCCGGCCTAATAGCACCGTATTATAGGCCACATCGGGGGTAATCGTGTCTCGCAACTTAATCGAGCAGCACAGGGTGTTAACATCGACAAGAAAGGAGATGCGGCCCCCAAAATAAACGAGTGCAACGCGTGTTCCCTAGCTAAGTCGAAAAGAATCGTCTCGCGAAGGAAACCGATTAGAGTGCGACTACTAGCACCCTTTTTGGACGTTGCAGCCGATATTATTGAATTTAGCATCGCAAAGAACGGAGACAAGTATTTGTTTTACGTAGTCGATGCGGAGACACACCTACACTTCGTGTGGACGATAGCAACCGTTAACTAAGCAAGTTTAGTACGGTGCTTTAAGGAACTCCAAACCTTTATTAAGAGTATAGGTCGAGAACTCTATGTCCTATCGATAGACAGTAACCCGAAGTTCGGATTAACATTCAGATTAGCATTAAGGAAGGGATGCGTTTAATAGAAACCTTTAGCGCCCTATACTTAAGCACAGGATCTAGCAGAAAGAGCCGGCGGCCTAATCGTAGAGATAGCGCGGGCAATAATTATTAAATTAAATCTTCCTAACAGTCTTTAGAACGAAGCTTGCGTAGCAGCGGCCTACATCATGAATAGGTTACCTACTAAGAGCCTAAACTACATAACCCCGTAGCAGAAGGCTACTAGACAAGCACCGGACATCGCCCACATCCACTAGTTTAGGTCGAGAGCCTATATATACAAGACAAGGCCGAAAGACGTCCCTAAAAGAGAGAAGATAATGGAGCGAGCTAGGATTAGCTACCTAGTTGGCTTTAAAGGACACAATGTGTTCCGAATCTAGATTCCAAGCCTAGACAGGATTATTAGGACGAGAGACGTTGTCTTTAACGAGAAGTTGAAGTACGAAGGACTCTACGACTTTGACCTAAGCATAGTAATACCGGTGAATCTGGCCGTAAACGTTGAACCAGACTTTGGGGTAGAAGATTACTAGTTTCAGGACCTGTCGGACGCGTTAGTGTTAACCTACTAAGCTAAACAAGGAGAAGACATCGAAATCCCAGATGCGTTTAGACGAGGGGCCCCGGAACCTGAAATCCGTAATTAAGCCGCTCCAGAAGCAGCTATAGAAGAAGATTGGGAATACGAAATTCCGTACGACCGAGAAACGGAGATAAGGGAAGACACTATCGAAACCTTTATTATTAACCGAGGTATTAAAGAGAGCGTTAAGGACGCTATTATGGAGTACGGACAAAAACGGAGTTATAAACACGTCGATCCGGACGATTAATACGACGATCCAACGCTATTAACTTAGCGGCAGAAGATAATTAACTCGAGACCTATTGGACCCTTTAAGGCCGAAGACTGGATCCTCCCTAAGATGTCCTTATTCGACACAAGGGGCACTTTCTCGGTCCACGCCACCGTAGCTAAGGCATACGCCATCTCGTTAATAAAGACGATTATAGAAGAAAAAGCCTCGGCAAACATAGCACTAGTCCTTATCGGAGACATCCCGCCGGAACCTAAGCGTTGGAAGAACCTTAACGGACACAAGTTCGAAGTTTAGTTTAAAGAGGCAGCATCTGTTGAATTTCAGAAAGCCCTTGACACTAGAACGTTCTATTAGGTACCTAAAACAGAAGCAGGAAACGACTCTGTTATACCGTTAACGTAGGTATTTAAGTATAAGTCCGACTCGAAAGGGCACTTAGAGAAGTTCAAAGCTCGCATTTGCGCACGCGGAGATTTGTAGTCGACAGAGCTGGACACGTATGCAGCAACACTCGCAGCAAGGCTGTTTAGGCTGTTAATGGCAATTATAGCCCACTTCGACCTCGAAACGATACAGATAGACGCCGTTAACGCTTTCCTTAACTCGGAGTTGCTAACGCCGATATTTCTCCAACTACCGGACGGGTTCTAGATAAAAGGGCAATTGCTAAAGTGCGTTCGCGCCTTATACGGCTTCAAGGAGTCTCCGGCACTGTAGTAGGGAGATCTTAGTAAAGGAGTTAAAGAACTTAGACTAAAACAAATCGTCGATTGTCTCTACTTAGACGGCAAGGTTATAATCTTCTTCTTCGTTGATAATATTGTGTTAGCATTTTATTACAGAAACAAAGATCACGCCGACATAATCCAGAAGAAACTTATAGCTAAATACGAGATAAGGATAATAGGGCCGATCGATTACTTTTGTAGTATTAAGATCGTCCGGAATAGGGAGACAAGAGATATGTAGCTTAACTAGGACACGTATATCAAGAAGGTAGCACTCAGATACAATATCTTAGTTAACGAGAAGAAGACGGATACACTACTTCCGTACAACTTTAACTAAGAGCCTGCGAAGGAGAAGGCCAAACCCCACATAATTAAGGAAATGTAGAGCAAGGTCGGCTCGATTAACTTCGCCGTAACGTATACACGACCGGATGTAGCTTTTGCAGTATCGTTACTATTACGCTATCTAGTTAATCCGGCCGAGCATTACCTGAAGGCGGCAGATTATTGCATTAGATACCTGTTAGAGAGTTCGAACTTGAGCCTGAATTACGGGAAAGACGACAATAGGTTAACATACTTGTCCCAACCCCTGGATTTCTTCGGAGCGTCGGACGCGTCCTTTGCTAACGATGTAGAGACGCGAAGGAGCTCGGAGGGTATAGTATTCTTCCTTTTTAGAGGGATTGTGGACTAGAAAGCGACAAAGCAGACGTGCGTTACAAAATCGTCGACTAAGTCGGAGCTTTATACGCTTAGCTACGCCGGAACGGAGCTTTTATAGTAGGAAAGAGTGTTTAAAGCTATGGATCTCAACCTAAACTCTAAGGGCAGGCTTTTATGCGACAACAAGCAGACGATACGAATCGTTACGGTAAATAGCTAAAAGCTGGATACGAAGATAAGGCACGTCGACATTTAACAATGCTAGCTGCGCGAACGGTACTAGTTAAGAGATTTAGATGTTAAATAGGTAGAAACAACCTTAATGCTAGCAGATGGTATAACAAAATTGCTTAGTGCGCAACGGCATCGCGCCTTTTAGGACCAGCTCCGCATAAAGATTATACCGGATCTAGGGGGTAGGGAAGGCGCTATTACCCAAAACCAACCTAATCTCGGGGGTGAAGGCAGAACAGCTGCCTAGCTACCCTTACTTTAGCAAAGAAACGAGGCGACGGCGTTAGGAGCATTACACGCTATTACGATATGCCTTAGATTATTACGTTCACCACCTCTAACAGGCGGTCTAGGACGAATACACATAGGGAAACACAGGAAAAACAACGCATCCTCCCTTTTCAAGACGAATTCACTTCACTTTTCACGCTAATCTGAATTTAGAAGCGACTTTCAGCCTAAAAAGCTATCACAAGCCTATCCGGCGCATATCTAAGAAGCCTACGAGGACATCTAAGCACTAGTCTGTGCTTAATTTTCAAGATTAAAACACTTCACTTCCACTACTCTCTTTTCTTCTTTAACTACCTTATTAAGCTATCACGGAGGTGTTAACTTAGCAGGCATGTTAGCCTTATCTCGAGAAGAGAGATACGCGGCGCGCAACGCTATAAACAAGCCGGAGAACGAGTCTAAGCTTTAGTAGCTAGACCTAAGCACCACAATTACAACCGCGCACGAAGAATCTGAGCTTTAGTAGCTAGATTCAAACTTTAACGAGGAGTCTGAGCCTAAGTAGCTAGGCCCAAACACTACGATGGAGCGCACTCGCTCGGACTCTCCTTAATAGTTAACCTTAAGTTAGAAAACAGGACTATTACTATAGCGCTACGATAAGCTAGCCGAGGCAACCGCGGCGCTTAATCGAGCTCTTAAGGGAACGCAGCCTCTGTATAGCAACCTATACAAGACATAGGAGACGGTTACTTTATCAACTCTATTCCGCGATCTACGAGCAGCAAACACTATACACCTTTAACGTCCTAAAGAAGACGAAGCCGTCTAGCAAAACTTAGAGGACGACGGATCTAAACAACAGATTAAAGAAGAAGATAATAAAACGCCGACCGCGAAAATCGTTAAGCGGAAAAAGAAGCGAACTCTGCAACCTCCAACGACCCTAAAGAAGGGATTAAGTCGAAAATCTCGAGGAAAACTGTTAGCCCGGAAAGAGAAGAGAGAGACTACTCGTCCTAAACAACTAGTTCCTACTTAAGACGTCCTTTAGGACCTGGCCCAAGAGTACCTTAACGGGATAAACAAGGAAGGAAGATATTTAAAGCTCGTAGCATCTAAAGACGAGACTTTCGTGAATAGTAAGATTAAGGAGGAGCCCACTAATAGAAAGAAAGATCGCGACGATAGAGAAAACAAGCAAAAGCCTAAGAGGCAATTGGGGTCGATTCTCTAAATAATTGTAAAAGGGATAGTCCGCCTGAGGGAGTTTAAGCCGCTATACTTAGCTAAGCTCCACCCTTTAGCGCCGTTTGTAGTAAACACACCGTATATCGACGTACTTATGTACTTCGAGAGAATCTACGACGACGTTAACAAGTCGATTACGATATACTATCTAGGACTCTGCTAGCTGTTAAGTAACCTGGAGAAGTGCATTGTTCGACGCGACCTAAAAACCGGATACGAGCAAGGATTAGGGTACAAGCCTATCGAAAGCATAAATCCATACGACGTAGTTAACGTGTTGAAGGCGTACACTTATGCCTACGGAACTCTAACCTAGGACAACAAAGAGGTAGAGGAAGAGCTATACAACGTTACCTTAGACATCGAGACGATAAGGAAATTAGTAGCTAAGCATAATAAGCGTGAGGTTGCGCGCAAGAACAGAGAAGAACGTAGACTCTAAGCAGAAGCTATACTAGCTCAAATTAAGGCCGAGGAAGAAGGAGAGGTAGCTCTAGCTACGCCGGTGCTAACTCTAAAGGCGAAATTAGCCCGTAAGACTAAAGCAAAGAAGCCCGTAGTGTTACCCCATCTCTAAATTAGAAAAGATAGATTCGTGCCGAAAGCAAAGTTAATAGCTCAAACGTTACTAAGACTAGTCGCTCCTGCCGACTAAGAACACTACGAGATACTTGTCGAAGCAGCTTAAGTCGTGCGTCCTTTACAGTTAAAGAAGAGAGGGCCTTAACTTACTGCTAAGGAAGCAGCAAAGAGGACGAGACTTAAATTCGAAGAAGTAGCCGTAGAGGTGCTAAAGAAGACAGGACGATCTTAGAAGCTGTTTAAGGAAGACAGCACAGACGAGGAGTAGAGGTCGCTTAGTATAACATAAGCGGACCTCGGGGGTGTGTTAATATGCTAGCGTGTTTCAGGCGGAATTACCCAAAAGTGCAGATTACGCTTTTAATACGTGTATTGGACGACTAGGGGGTTCTAGACCTAGGAACTATTGCGGACTAACTGCGGAAACAGAGAGTTAAGGTCCAGACCCTTTTTGGTATTTGGAATCACAACCTCTATATAGTTAGCAGGTCAGATAACCGTCACAAAATCATAGTTTTTCTTAATCTACAAGTTCACCCCTGCATTGCACTACTATACTGACACATTGCTCATTAATTCATGCATGGCCTGCATACTGCCGAAAGGAGTGGATCTCCGGGCGGGGAGTCGCATAGTAGATGTGGATGTCCGATGAAGGTGCATAGCCGTCGGACGATAGCATACATACCTTACCCTCACGTTGTTCCTCCCGAGTCCTGACTCCTGACACGGTTCTTCTTCTGTTTCGACAGGACAACGATGTCATGTTTGACGAAGAAAGACCGGCGCCACGCTGGCGGCAAGTCGCGGCCCCCAAGCGCCTGCTCTTCCTGGTTCTAGCTGCCGGACCATTGAACCTTCTTCGCTCGGTTGATTGAACGGGACGGGCGCTTCTCTGCTCTGCCTGCCAAGCGGCGGCGATTGCGAAAAAGAGGCGTCAACGCGCGTTGACTCGTTGAGTGGATTATTGCTTCTTTCAACGATACATTGAGACACGTGAGAGAATCAGCGTGGATTCTGTATATCCCGACTCACCATTAATTCCATCGTTCAGTGATGTTCATTCATTCGTTCTGTTGACCACCTAGCATCGAGGTCGCGGTCAATTCTTCGGCACCGGCGTCGTCATTGTTCATTTCTTCCCCATCACAAATTCCCCCCCCCCCCCGGCTAGAAACTTTTACCCCCCAACGCCTCCAGTCTCCAGATCACAGCTTCCCTGTAGCCGCGATTCTCCCACAATTCCCTGCACACTCCCGCACGCGTCCTGCGACTCCTGCCAGATCGCAGATGATTGTACCAACTGTGCAGCTCTAGCCACGACAAGTTGCACTCCCCCGAACCGCGCCACCATTTCCCATATCAAGCGGGTCATCATTACCCGAGTCGACAGCGTCCCAACCAAGCGATACCACCGGTCGTAGCGGAGAGAGAGCACATCCGATAACGCATTGCATTATCCACACTCACCCTCCCTGCACACCTTATTCATCCTTCCCAATCGCTCTTTCTTCACTCCACACCCTCCTCTTCTTCCTTTAGCCGAGCGACGACCTGCAGGGCATTCGCTTTGCGAACCTCCCTCCTTCACCCCATATGACCTCCCGCCCACCGTTCGTCCACGAACTCTCGCACACCTCGACCCCCGTTCGGTGCCTCAGTCCCGCTCCGCCGACCCCTGGCCTCCAACCTCCTCCGTCCTCCTCCGCCAAACTGGAGGACGGCAAAGAGTGGCATTCGGAGAGCTCTCGCTCCTCGGATGCCGCTGATCGAGAGGAGGACTACCTCAGTCCCACACACATGCGACCCGCAACATCCCTCACTCACAGTCCGCCGTCAAGATGGCGGGAGCTCTGGAATCCTCGGCGGTGGAGGTTACCTGGGAAATTCTCGTACCAGCAAATACCGTCGATATCGGTGGACAGCTTGAACTTGGATGCGTTGCGGGAATTTCGAGAAGGAAGGCTGCCGTGGCAGGAGAGGAAAAGGAGGTGTGGTTGGATATTATTACCGGGCAGAGTATCCCTCAGCTTGACGAAAGCCATTGCATTGGCAATTGGATTCATTGTGGTGCTTGGGTTGTTAATAGGCGGATATAAACACGCGCGGCCGAACAAGGAGGAGAACAACGACGTGCCATTTTTCTGGATGCATTATCATCGGTTGAATGGGTATTACAACGGCGTGAGGACATTGGTGCCATTCAGTCAATGGGTGCCGGAGAATGGGTGGAATCTGACGGAGCCGTTGACGATCCAAGATGCAAAGGAGAGGATGCAGAAGCAAACGAAATTACCTACCACCCCGCCAATGGAGCCGATGGTGTATAGCCCATATCCGGATTATGCGTCGGAGGAGTACTTGAAGGACCACCATCCCGTTGCGACGTGTTATTTGGATGAGGAGGAGACGATGAAATTACCGGAGGTGTTGGCTTATCCTGGAGTTCCACAGCATTTCCCCGAGCCATTGTTTGGGTCGCACAACACGCTCGGAATGCGGGAGGACATGTGTTTCGATAGATTCGGACGTTTGGGACCGTATGGGTACGGCGATAAAAAGGCCCAGAATGGATTTGGACCAGGGACGAATTCGGAACATGCTGGGAGTGAAAAGGTGTTCGAGACGAATGCATACGTCAACTATACGAACGTCGACTGGGGTGCGGCGCAGAGGAGATGCTACGAGAAGAACCAGGTGAGATTCGCAGAGGAGGACAGCACATCGAACAAGAAGCGAGTACCACGACAAGCCTTCATCCTGCGAACATGGGAAGGGTTCGAGTACGACCAACACTACATGTTCTCTCTCCGCGCCATGGTCAATGAACTCGCCCTGAAATCCGGCGGCGAGTACGATGTGCACTTTCTCGTACACATCAAAAACAACAGCATCCCCATCTGGGCCGACGAAGCCACCTACAACGCCACTCTCGAAGCCAACGTTCCTCCAGAATTCCGCTCCATGGCGACGCTCTGGTCGGAAGCCCAACTCATCCCTTACTACCCCGATCCCTTCGACAACAATTTCGCCAACATGGCCGGCTCCTCCATCCACGGCGTCTACCGCTCCGCCCACTTCGCATTGCAATGGTTCGCTCAACAACACCTCGAATACGACTACTTCTGGAACTGGGAAATGGACCTCCGCTACACCGGCCACTACTACGAATTCCACTCCTCCGTCTCCTCATGGGGCGCCTCCCAACCCCGCAAAGGCCTTTGGGAGCGCGGCAAACGCTTCTACATCCCCTCCCTCCACGGCACCTACGAAGCCTTCACCGAAATGGTCGAACACGAAACCATCAACGCCGACAAACCCGTCAACAACGAAGTCCAATCCGGTCCCGTCCCCATCTGGGGTCCCGTCAACACCTTTGAGAACGGCGGCATGCTCCCCACTCCCAACACCTCCACCCCTCCCACCTCCTACCACGACGACAAATACACCTGGGGCGTCGGCGAACCCGCCGATCTCCTCGTCTTCAACCCCCTCTTCGACCCCTCCACCACCAATTGGGTCTTCCGCGACGACGCCACGGGCTACCTCACCTCCCTCCCCCCTCCCCCCCGCCGGGCGGCCATCATCACCGTCGCCCGCCTCTCCCGCCAACTCCTCCAAACCATGCACGAGGAAACCTTCGCGATGAAACACACCATGTTCCCCGAAATGTTCCCGGCGTCCATCGCGCTCCACCACGGCTTCAAAGCCGTCTTCGTTCCGCATCCCGTGTATTTCGATCGGGATTGGAGGAGCGAGTACGCCGGGGAGGTGTTCAATCATCCGAAGGAAGTGCACGAGAGTCCGTTTGGGTGGGGGGAACATAATCTCGGTGGGGCGAGTTTTTATTATAATAGTGGGTTTTCGGGCGCGTTGTGGAGGAGGTGGTTGGGGTTGAGTGAGAATGGGGAGGGGGGCAGGAAGCAGGAGGAGGGGACTTGGGGGACGGGGAGGATGTGTGTTAGGGGGGCGTTGTTGCATCCTGTCAAGCATGAGAGGGGGGAGGTGGCGTGATTGCGGGTGAGGAAAGCGGGGTGCTGGGCGAGAGGTCGTACGTTTGAATGGGAGTGTTTGTTGTGGAAGTACTGAGTCCGCATTGTGCATAGCCTGGCGTTTTACTTTTGGGGGTCCAAGTTTTCATGTCACACGCGAGAAATGTGTTTGTTGTTGGTGTTGATGAACGGCACGCGGTGGCGTGGCGATGTCGAAAGAGATGTCCGGGGATGTCGTGTACAAAACGCTTAGATTGTTGTATGGACCGACGGCTTCTCGTGGGTTTGTTTGGGCGATTCTGCCGTTCGAGGGTGGATTGGCGGTTTGGAGCGAGATGTGATGTGAGGAGCGAATTTCGACGGTCATATATGATGAAGGTTCAGCCGAGCAGCAAGGTGAGATTGGGGGTAAAAACGATGTGTTCGCTGGAGGAGAGCAAGCTTCTCACAACTGACATACAGGCACTCTTTCAACAACAACAACAACTCCTTACCTTTATCATTTTGGCTGACGATTCGACTTGATCTCACATGCCTTTTCGGCGATTGCGAAACGCCCTGCGACGATTGCGAGGACGACGAGCACGACGAGCACGATCTGTGACAGGTCAATTAATCAACGACCAGGCTCTCTACCTTACCAGACGCACCAGCCCCCGCTGAACACGGCTAGATCTCCAAGGTCCGAGGTTGACCTCGCGAAGGCCGAAGAGTTAAGGCTGCACAGGTGTCTGCTTCTGCCTAGCTCCGGGACGATTGTGTCAATCAGGAGCGATTTGGCGGTCCCAACGGGCACATAAATACGAGAAGCCAAGTCGGCATTCATGGACGACGAGATTCGGTTCGTCTCGAGTCTAAGTGGAACTTGTTTCCAAAACGATGTGTCCGCTGGAAGAGAGCAAGATGCATATATCTGGACTTCCAAGCCGGTCAGCCCTGAGTAATGTCAGCTCTCAGTGAATACGGCCGATGACGAGGGCAACACTGCCAGGACAGCGGTACATTCTCGTGGCCACCGACCTCGAGGGCGACAATCTTGACGACAATCAGCGCGAGCGAGAGACGAGGCTGATGCCCACTTCTGTATACCATCTCTGGTCCGCGGCCGTTCTACTGCACCTGCTTCGTTACTTTCAGATACAGGAGATGTGCGGTACCAATGCGTCTCGCTGGGAGGTTTAAGCAAGCCTGCCGTCCAAGGACAGGCTGTCGATTCAATGCGATTCATGGTCTGAGAAGCAGATTAAAGATTGCAACGTGGTAAAGATCGGTGGGGTGATTCAGAGTGGAGGTGGCACACATAACGAGGCATATGTGTTCGCTGGAGGAGAGCAGAATGCACGCAAGGGTCGATGAATTTTGGACTGGATGATCTACACGCTCAAGCAAGCGACAAAATGATGTCGAGTGAAGGAGTTGAAAAACACTTCGACTACTATCTCATATTTCTTGTGCCGGATGTACCGCGGATCACCGCTAACAAGTCCCACTCTGAGTGGGAGAAGAGATCGTCGAAGGAGAACAAAGTCCACATTCACGATTTTGTCAACAAAACGACGTGTTCGCTGGAGAAGTGCAAGTCACACACGCCAGGACCCTATCCGGGTTGACCAAGGACGGGCAAGATCACGCAGACCTGGGCAGGATCTCTCATTGAGGACTGCAAGGCGAAGAAGCGCCCATCAAACTTCGGTCGACTTCGTCCTTTACCCCGTACCCCTTCAGCTTGGGCCGATCGCAGACGAGCAAGTGACTTCATCTCTCCTGTCTTTCCGCTCGCGAAGATACACCACTATACCATGCGAGAAAGAGCGTCACAAATGTATACCGCACGCACTGTCCTCGCCAATCGCCGGTTCTGTATGCGACCATGCCCTTCGAAAGTAGAATGGTAGCCGAAGCATAGAAGGTCCTCGTGAGACATCACCGAGATTCGAGGATAGCATAACAAAGCTCTGCCATTCTTCCGCGGTGGATTCCATACACTTCACGAAAAGTGCATGTTCGCTCGTAGACCGATGCGTCCTTCCGTCGACAACATCCAAAACCATCGAAAAGAACGTCAACTTCGAGCTTCGCGTTAGCAAAGAGGACGGAGCCCCTTATCCGAACCCACACGAGCAGATGCCAACCGACTCGACTGGAGCTCGGTCAAGTCCACAGTCGATTGATAGTGGAAGGAGGGCGGAGGTGCTTGCAAATTCGTGAACAGTCTTGTTGGTGCCTGTATCTCGGCCTCAAGCTAGATCCATCGGTGGAGCCAGTAGATCCGAGTTCGACTGTATTGCAGTGCCTCGTTCTCGAAGGAGGACAAAGCCCCAGCCTCTTCGACGAACCTGAAGTTATCAGATGAAGTCAGCATATTGTGACTTCCCCAAAGGCAAGCGCTGCCGGAAGGATTTCATTGGCAATGGCATCTCGGCAGCGGCAGATCCGACCACGCGCTTTACATCACTTTGCGTCACTTGAACCGAAGAGCTCGACTTTTTCGGGCCAGTGCAATATTGGTTTGATATGCACCTCACGTCCATCATGACATGTTATTGGACTCCATCTGGTTGGTCGTGAAGCGTACTGTGGCAGATCAGTGTGTTTGGCGGCAAGGAGAGAAGTCCGAGGTGAAAGGAGGTGGAGTGGAGCTAGTTCTACGACGACGTGGCTTGAGGAGGGTGCCTGAGGCGTCATGGGCGTTTTCGGTGCCAAGGTACCTTAGCGATCTTATAGGGTCTGTTTAAGCTGCGAAATATCCGGTATTTAGAATATCGCAGCTAATTACAAATTAGCTGTACCTTTGCAACCGAATTCAAATTAGTAGTAGTATAGCAATTCAAAAAATCTAAGTAGGGCGGAAACAGTTTAAAGACGACTAGTAGTGTCCAAAACGGTTTGAAAACGGTTAGTAGTGTTAACCACGGCTCGAAAGCGGTTAGTAGTATTAACCACGGCTCGAAAGCGGTTAGTAGTATTAACTACGGCTCGAAAGCGGTTAGTAGTATTTACTACGGCTCGTAAGCGGTTAGTAGTCTTAATAACAGCTTATTAAAGTTCTATTATAGAGGTGCGGCTTCTTAGAATTCTATTACAAAGGTGCGGCTTATTAGAGTTCTATTATAAAGGTGCGGCTAAACATCGGCTATTTTACTATTAGATCGGTTTTACTATTAGATCGAATTTTACTGTCGGACAATTAGTCTTAGCTTTCCCGCGGAGTAACTCTTAACCTTACCTCTACGAAAACTTTACCTTCTCTTATGCCCTTTACGCCTCTTACGCCTACTACTACCTCGCCTCCGCCCTCGAACTTCTCTATAATAGCAATAGTAGTAGTAGTTATAATAGCAGCAGTAGCAGTAGTAACAGTAATAGTAATAGCAATAGCAACAGCAACAGCAATAGCAATAGCAACAGTAATAGCAATAGTAATAGTAATAAGGCCGCTTACTCCTCGAAAAGAGACCGTTTAGGCGTCGGTCCTTTTCTTTCCCTTTTTAGCGACTACCTACCTATTAGTCCGCCCTCTATCCCTCGAAAGTAACCGTTTAGGCGTCGGTCCTTTCTTTCTCCCTTTTTAGCGACTATTTACCTATCGGTCCGCTTCTCCTCTTCTTTTTTTCTCCGAGTAAGTTGTCTAGTTGTCTACCTTACAACAGAATAGTCTTCCAACCGACTAGTAGCTCGAACGAACAGACACTAACACATGTATATATATAGCTACTACTATGTCCGAAGACGAGACCCGCTCGCGCTCTAGTTCGCTAGAGTCGTCGCGTAAGGGTTCGCTCTTGCTAGGACCTCTCTCGGATCGCGCGGTATGTTATATTGCTTCTTCTAGTTCGCTGCATTTCATTTCTATAAGGCCCCTTATTGTCCAACACTTTAAGTCCTTTATTCGCATTATATAGAAAGAATATATAGAAAGAATTAGCTACTTCCCGCTCTACGGCATCGACGACCGTAGCACTTAACCTAGCGGTCTAAAGATCTATTATCGCAGCTTAACTTAGCGGTCCAAAAGCTAGTAATCGCAGCTTAACTTAGCGGTTATTAATTAATTAAGTTAATCGCAGCTTAACTCTACATATAGTATTAATTAAGTTAATCGCAGCTTAACTCTACGGCTATTACTAATTAAGCCTAAATTTATACGTTAACTAGTTAACACCTTAATAAAGTCTGCATTCGTTAACATGTTAAGTTAATATGTCAAGTTAAACCGTTAAGTCAAACCGTTAAGCCTACCTTTAAGCCTGCCTCTAATAGTTAGCATGTTAGGATGTTAACGAAGCATTAAAGTTTGCGATTAAGCGTTAACATAACAAGTTAATCTATTACCTCCACTAATCTATTAAGTTAAGTTAAGTTAACTATGCGTTATACCGTCCTTACGCTAGCATCTTATTACGCTAGCATCTTATTACGCTAGCATCTTATTACGCTAGCATCTTATTACGCTAAGTTATAAATTTAAGGACTTTAATGCGCGGCATCCTTCTAAGTAATTAATCCGCCCTCTTATTGCAACTAATTAATCCGCCTTATTGCAACTAATTAATCCGCCTTATTGCAACTAATTAATCCGCCTTATTGCAACTAATTAATCCGCCTTATTGCGACTAATTAATCCGCGGCTCTACGACTTCCGTCTTTATCTAGCATCCTCTAACTAGAGACTGGAGACTAGAGTCTGGACTTTCTCCTGCTAGACCTTCTATCTGCAATTTCTCTCTTGTTTACCGTTAGCTGCTCGTTGCTACGGTAAGGTACTAATAGTATATATAGCAAATTAAGCATAGCCTCCGCGAGAACCGTAAGCTCCGAGGTACCTCGAAAGAGGTGCCTCCGGGCACTATAACTCCGGCGTAGACCAAGTCGTTCGATTCGGACGATAAGAAGTTTACTACGATAGAGCACGAGGTGCGGTGGAAGTAAGTATTTAGTCTTAAGTCTTAAGGCTTAAGTCTTAAGGCTTAAGTGTTCGTTTAGCGTGTATAGCCGTAGTATGCTAACTATATAAAAGGTACTTCCTCTTGGCCGCGCATCCGATAAAGGATAAAACTATCCGCAAGGTCTGCGGTAATGCCGAGGCTTGCCCGGTAAATAGCTCTTTATATACTTAGGGTTAGCAGAAGATCCTAGGCGCCCGCTACCTTAAGACGGGTATGCTAGACCGTAGCGAAGTAAGCATTCGATAATGCCGTGTTTAGACTCTACTATGTTTAGACTACTAATAGCTATATAGGCCCACGTAAAAGACCTCGCCTCGAAAGAGGCTATACTCGTAGCGGCGGACGAAGTAGCTACGTCCGCCTAGTTTAAGAACTACTTCTCGCTAGAAGCCTTCTTCGCCGTATAAGTATAGCTTAGATTCCCAACCCGTGTTAATAGCATCGCTAACATATATATATAGCTTCTACTATATAGACGAGCGCTTCGACTTTAAGGAAAGCTCCGGTCTAGGCAAAGCCTTCTATCGCTATAAGTCTTGCGTAGTATAGCATCGTACTGCTACACTGCTAATATAAGGTAGATATGTATAGTAACATCTACACGGAGATCTTGTTAGCCGAGCGGGCCTATAAAGCGTACTCGGGTAGCGACCAAGACGCTAATGCCCGCAAGTAGCTAATAGCTGCATATAATGTAATGCCGTAAGTATAAGTGCGAGCTACGAGTTGCGAGTTGCGAGTTGCGAGTTACGAGTTGCGAGTTGCATATACTAACGTCTATATAGGATCGATAAGCATTGGGACGAGCTAGGCCTTGACTACTTTAAATTAGTAGCTAAAGGCCCTAAGGGCAAGGGCAGCCGCAAGCGTAAGGTAATACTTACACGCTGCGCCTTTATGTACATTACGAATCGCATCTATAGTCTATAAGCTAACATATATATAGGCCGTCGATCTCTCCGCGTACGCGCGTACTAGGGCGCGTAAGTACTAGTTCGGCGAGAAGCCGACCGCTCCTGCTCGGCCTGCTATGTCCGAGTAATTTTGTTTTTCTTTACGTTCTGCTACTAGGTGTACCTTCGGGCCAAAAGTTCTTGTTTTAGCGCGGCGCTCGGTGTTTTCTATAGGCTAGAGGCTAGACGATACTCTCGGTAAGAGAATAGCTTTAGCTAGTAATGCTAAATAAAAGAACATGTTTACGACACGATACACTAACGTCTTAGCTTCTTAATCTATCGAACACTCGGTTAGCAGCTAGCTTACGATCTAATAGTAGCCGGCGATTCCCCAGCTCCTAGAGAAATAAAGCATTAAGCAGTGCAGCATTAAGCGGTGCAGCATTAAGCGGTGTAGCATTAAGCGGTAAGTGTAAGTCTGCAGCTAGATTATTAGAGGAGAATAACACGGCTAATACTACTATAAATGCATTATCTATCTTTGTATGCTACCGACATGCAGTAAAGCTTATGTCCTTATAGCGAGCATAGCGCTAATATAACTATACCGTCGATAGCATGCTAACTTAATACGGACGACATCCGAACGGAGTTGGATCTATATAAGATGCTAGCCCTCTTTGCAACTAAATTCGATTAGGCTCTAATTTAAGTTCGATATTACCTCCTACGATATTACCTCCTACTCCGACATTACCTCCTACTCCGACATTACCTCCTACTCCGACACTACCTCCTGCTCCGAGATTACCTCCTACTCCGACATCTCCGATATCTCCGATATCTCCGATATCTCCTACTCCGATCCACACCGTTGTCCCGCACCTACTATCTACTACTCGCTGCCCTCTCGATCCGATTAAATTAGCTACTGTCTATTAGGGAACTCGATTGCCGCTGCCAAAGCTAACCTCTTATTAGCTTATTAAATAGCTACAACAAATGCACGGTTAGCTAACCTTACCGCTAGCACTATCCCGCCCTCTACGCTACCGCCTCCCGCCGTCCCGCCCTCCCGCTATTATTATACCTTTATACCCTAAACAGTTCCCCTTCGCGCGTCCAATAGGGCAGTATAGTCGAGGGGCTAGTGCGCTTGAAACAGGTCTGCCGGCCTATAATAGTTTGCTATACTATCGGCGGTTCGATTTACTCTAGGTAAGTAAGTTTAACATGCTTAACCTAGACAGCTCTCGGTAATTAGCTATAGGAAGCGGTTAGTAGCTACTACACTATACGGTATAGCCTCCTAATTGCACCCTACCTACACTCGTAGAAGGCTAGTAGTAGGTTAAAGCCCTTCGTTAGTTTAATCCCAACCCTAGTAGGAGGTTCAAGTCCTTCGTTAGTTTAATCCTATTATTCACTTTAATATTTATCTTAGGTAACCTTTAAACGGCTTATAGCTCCTATTTTCCGGCCTATTTATTGCGAGACTATTAGGTCGCAAGCATTAAGGGCAACTTAGTCTATATAACGGTTAATTAGTCGGTATGTTGCCGGACCTTCGGTCTATAGTCTACATTAAATCCAACTAAGCTTATAATCGAGAAACCGTCCTCGGGGAGACGGTAGCTGCTTCCCTTCGGGGTTAATGTTTTGTTTAGACTTTATCGTTTTTAAACATATATTAGTCTTCGGACTACGGACTTTATCGTTTTCAAACATATAAGAAGAGAGTTTACTATTTTCAGCTCCGTTCTTAGGGACTTAGTCAAATTTCAGCTTTATTTCGGCTTTAGGGACTTGGTCGTTTTTAATTTTATTTTAGTTAGAGGGACTTGGTCGTTTTTAGCTTTATTTTAGCTAGAGGGACTTGGTCGTTTAATTTTATTTTAGCTAGAGGGACTTGGTCCTTTTTAATTTTATTTCGGCTAGAGGGACTTAGCCGTTTCTAATTTCTTCTAGAGGGAGTAAAGGTAAAGTAAGATAAGGTAAAGTAAAGTCGAGTAGGAGCTACGACAATAGTAAGGATTCCTATTACAATTTAGTTGCAAAGGCTAGACTCCACCTTGCAACTAAATTGCAATAGGAGAAAACTAACAATAGGAAGAAAAGACCGGTTAGTAGCGTTTGTTGTCGTCGTCTCGTCCCTTGTTTTAAATTCCGAGCTCCTCGTCCTTCGAATAACATTACTACTACTACTACTACTACCACGCGACCGATCTATCCGTATATACACTACTACTAAGGTCTAGCGTAGTTTTTTTTTTCCCTTTTTTAGCATTACTACTAGGCTATAATAGGTGGCCCTCCCGGTCTCTTTATAGTGCGCCGCGTAGTAAGTCTTACTTTATTTAGTTACAGATAGGCATAGGCTAATATATAAGTAGAACATCTTCTTCGACGACGTCGCCCTTTAGGCCGCTCGTAAGACCGAAGGTACATCCTTATTAGCTAGCGATTATCGCACTACAATTAATACATACTATAGCCGCCCGTATAGCCGCCTCTACTACTCGCTAGTCTCCTCGGTATGTTAAGTCCACAGCTAGCTCTTTCGCAAAGGAACTCGTTACTTATACATATAACAGTCCTTATCGCTCTCGCGCGCGCGCTGCGGCCGCCGCTCTACTACTACTACTACTACTACTACTACTACTACTACTACTACTACTACCGTAGGAAGAAGAAGAGGAGGAAGTGCGCCCGGCCCGCATAGCCTCGAACGACAACTTGTAAGTGCTGCGAACGGCATACGGGCTTTATAATAGATTAGCGAACAGCTTCTAATATATATATATAGTAGCGATAATAGCCCTACGCCGCTATAAGACAGCGACGACGACGACGAAGACGACTAGTAAGTCCAGTCCGATCTATTTCAACTACGAGATTTCAACTACGAGATTATAGACAACGGCTAACTATATCTAGCATGCCCGTAACTCCTACTACTACTACTACTATAACTCCCTCCGCGTAAGTAACTCGCTATCTATGTTACGAGATTAAGTAGGCTCTAACATACACATATAGCACTACCCCGACCTCTCGCGCATATAGCCGTAGCCGTCCGCCGGGCTCCGGTACCCCTTTCGTTTTCCGTCGGCTATAGGCCGCTAACTAGTAGTAGTCGGTGTCGGCGCTAGTCTAGGCTTCAGCTAGCCCTAGTAACCGTTACCGGTTTACCGTAAGTTTGATCTCGATATTTTAGTTATAAAGAAGAGCTTCCGCTAACTCGTATAGAACACCGGCAACGCGATAGAGCTAGGCGCTACGCGCGCTAGCGGTCCCTATACCGGCTATATTCGGTACTTCGGTGCTACTGCTACTACTAAGTGTTTAGTAGGCCCTCGCGCTACCCGCCGTGCTCCTAAGTGCGGTCGTTGCCTATAGGTGCGTAGCCTTTGCGCCTAAAAAAAAAATTCTTTGTTTAGTTAGTGCTTAGTCTAGCTAGCGGCTACGAGCTACTAGGCCTTATGCCCTTAATAAAATTGTTTATGCCTCTCCGCATTGTTCCCTTATCCTAACTTCTCTCTTAGCTCTCGAACCGTAACTTTGTCTAAAGTTAAGGTTGTCTCCTTGAATTCCGTTGCAAAGCCGGTGTCTAGCCTTATAACTGAATTTATAAAGTCGAATTTAACTTTAGCGTAACTTTAGCGTGTTTTCCACGAGTGCATACGTGCCTGCCTCCTTCCTTCTCGTTTTTACAAATAGCAAACCTCGCATCTTCTTTCTTCCTCCTTTACTAAATTATTAACTTTATCGTCCTTATCTTAACTTTACACATTCCGAACAATCTTATTAACCTCCTTACGGCTACACCCTCCTCTTACTGCGCAACTAGCAACTGTAGCATTACTACCTAGACACACACTTAAGATCCTGCGCTACCTACGCAAATATGTCGGTACTACCTAGACGCGGACGCGGGTCTGGACGTAGCGGACCGCGAGGTACTTTTATCCGCGGTAGTGCTAGTCGCTCTCGAGGTAGAGGTAGACTACCGTCCGCTACTAGCCCTTCTTAGTCCTAGCCTACGCAAACTCCACTAAGCTAGTCTGCACTAAGCTAATCTGCACTAAGCTAATCTACACTAAGCTAATCTACACTAAGCTAATCTACACTAACCGATACTACGACCTCTACACCTACCGGTAAGAAGCGTATACGCGAAGACAGCCCCGACGATGCTCTATACAACAATAAGGATAATATTATCTAGTCGACTAAACAGAACGATAAAGAAGCCGACCTTAGTAAAGATGTAAGCCTACGCACCCACTCCCGATTATTTCGACGCGACGTATACTAATAAGATCTAGGATCTAGCTACTTTAACTACGCAACTCTCGTAGAACCAACTCGACCTAGACCTCGACGAGAGCTTAGTAGACCTTACCGACATAGTAGACTACGATAATTTAGAGGCCGATGTCGAAGATAACTAGGATCTTACTATACTAGGAGCCGACGACGTCGACGAGGATAAGGCCGCTACTTAAGCCGCCACTTAAGCCGATATCGAGATAACCGGCTAAATGCTTCCTCTACCTACGCCTATCGGCAGACTATTACTATTCTAGTCGGATACATTAGTAGTCCTTAAGTAACTAGAAGCAGGGCTGTAAGATTAAGACTATCTCCGACGCGGAACTCTTAATAGCAGTGTAGGCTTAAGATGCTAGTGTATCTCGTACGGACTAGGAGGTCTTGCGCTAGATTATCGGCTAAGGCGTGCTTAATCTACCTACTAACGAGCTCGCTAACCTTCCTCGTTCGATCGACACCTTAAAGCTTTATCTTAAATTAGTATTACCAGAACTCGAGCTGCGCTTTAAAGATATTAATGTTAAGCTAGCTAAGCAGCTATCTTAGGCGGCTAGCTAGAAGGGCACTACAGACGAAACTTCTAACGCGACCCTCTTCTTCTTTAACCTCTAGGAGATTATCCGCCGAATCCTTATGTTAGATATTAAGCATTATTAAGGCATAGGCTACTTTACCGACCTATCGAACGAGCTCTAGGAGTCTATAGCCTAGACTAGCTCTATTCGCACTACCTCCGGCGAGTTTGCACACTATCCTATCGTCGATAAGCCTAGCGATGTAGGCGATGCAAGCGATAGTATTATACTGCCGAAAGTGTATAGCAAAGCGCCGGCTTAAGGAAAGCATATGCTATTCGATAACCGCAAGCCTAAGAAGCAGCGCAAGTCCAAGCATCCTTGTGTCGATGCTAAGGCTAAAGCTGCGGCTACGGCTACGGCTGCGGCTCCGAAGAAGATAATGCTACCGACTATCGACTAGGAGTAGTTTATCGGTGTTCCGGGTAGTCCAGTCTTCCCCTCTAACTTTATTAACTTCTTATGTTACGATGCCGAGTGTAACTACTATAGAGGTATAACTAAGACATATATCGGTCGTGTACTAGCTATTAGTGTTAATAAGAGATCTACACGCATAGCTTAGCATAATGTTCCCTTTAGCGAGGGCGAGGCCGTAGTTACTCGCGTCTAGGAAGTCGTGGAGTACGCTGCTCTTCCGCCTTAGATCTAGTAAGACGTCCTTAATAACAAGGATAGCGACTCGAATGCAATTAAGCTGTTGCCGAATAAGATGTTCTTGCTAGAAGGCCTTAGCGAGTACAACGTGATAGCCTCTAATATCGAGCTATATAAGCGCACTATCTACATGTACTACGCCTTTAAGAGTAGGGTCGCAGCATTAGACCTAACCGACTAGGCCGACTATATTATCCGCCGCATTGTCTCGAGCGATCTGCGTAGACCTGTTCTTCGACTAGTCTCGTAAGCCTACCCGATCCGTAGAGAGCTTAAGATTATGCACTTTAGTCGTTAGTATCTACTCGACACATTCGCTAACCTAGAGGCCGACATCTCTTACGTTCCGCTTATTAACTTCGACGACGGCTTTGGTCTATACCGCAATAGCTACCGGTCTTTAATAGGCGTCTACTTCCTCCTCGCCGGCTTAACTATATAAGAGCGCAACCGTACCGACAACGTAATTTCGATAACTCTTAGCCTATATAGAAGCAACATGCCTAATATCGTCGATGTTATTAGGCCCGCCCTTCGCTAGCTCGACGAGGGCATCTTAATAGATCTTAGTAATAGCAAGCTAGATAGCGAAGGCAATGCCGTTAAGACTATAGTCTGCGCGCCTATACTTATAATTATCGGAGACATGCTATAACAACAAGAGAACTCTAGTATACTAAGCTAGCGCGCGATAGTTAGATGTCGCTTCTACTTTACGAAAGACGATAAGCGTAGTAACCTCGATAAGGACGTCTCTAAGCAACGCTTCCACTACGAGAGCGAACGCATTCGCTAATATATAGAGACTACGTCTTTAATATCTACACCGACCGCGCGCGAGAAGTTTAGCTAGTAGTACGGCATAAACCTAGACCGCCTAGCTTTGCAACTAATTTAGCCTACCCTCGACATTATCCTCTTACGCCCTCTAGACCTAGCGCACTCCGAATTTAATAGCATTACTAAGCTTCTCCACGTCTTTATCCTCGACTACGTTCTTACCCCTAATAGTAAGAAGGAATACGGACGTGCTCTTCGTCGCTTCGTCTACCCGCTAGGCTAGTAACGTCTATAGTCGCTAGAACACTACGTACACAGCTACTTACTATTAGAACACGCCCGTTAGTCGGTTATTAGAGCCTCCTTTCTTCGCACCTAGTTGCGTAACGAGCATATTGCGCCGCTACTTCGTGCTACTATCCAAGGAGGAGGCCTATACCTATAGGAGCTAATCTCGACCCTTAAAACTAGTCTATCCTCTACGATCTCCTTATCGGACGTCGTTGTAGTAGTCTACGCAGGCGTCGCTCGGTTAAACACGCTGTTTATATCTAACAAGCTTACGGCCGAGCAGCGGGACGAGTATATAGATAGAGTAATTCCTATGCGTAAGGTCCTTTAAGATCTACTTAAAGTAGGAGCTGTCGCCTCCTCTAACAACCCGCGCGCAACGCCTACCCCTTCTATACGTAACATACCGGTAGGCTCTCTAGCTTCTTAGGCATCTTAGTCTCTAGCCTAGCTAAAGAACACCAAGGGCTCTAATAAACTACGCCGCAAGATCCAGCTACTAAACGTCCATACCGGCAAGCACTACCTTAATACGGCCTAGGAGTATAGTACTACTACCTAATGCAACGTCTTCGTCGGCGAAGCGAAGCATAAGGATTATAAGGCGTTTATCTTGCGCACTAACTATAACAAGCCCGAGCGTAATCTTCTGCTCCGCTAGGCTCTCGAGATAACGCTACGTCTAATCCTTTCGGACGCTTTCCCTAACTTCCCGCATCTTACTACGTAGATGCATCGCCTCTATTAGAACAATCCACGTCTATTCGATAAGGTACTACTACGCTCGGAGCAGCTAAGGAACGACGATAGCTATCGCCTTAACGGGGACACGGTTAACTTAGCGCCGTTATCCTTTACTAATATTAAGACCGGCTAGCTTATCGCGGACTACTAAGCGAAGGAACTTCTCGGCTTGCTAATTAAGTATCGCGACATAGATTAAGGCTTCCGTAACCGGCTATAGAACGCATACAGCGTTTACTACAACAAGTATAACACCCTTTAGGTCTCCTAGCCCGGACTTTACTAGTATAAGCGCTTCGCGTTCGACGACCCTATGTCTTAGCACCGGATTGTTCTTCGCCGCGGTAACTTCGCCTAAGGTAGTAGCTATAACGAGACTATTATACGCATTAATTAGATCTTTACGCACTAGTCGCTAAAGAGCTAGCCGGCGCGCCTCTTCGTATTAGCTACCCTAGCTTACAAGACTGCTACCTAGGATCCTCTTACTTAGCTTAACATCTATACACTTGGAACCGAGCAGATTACACTCGGATTGCTAGCCCTTAGCAGCAACAAGGTCTATATAGTGCCGTTCTCTTACGACGACAGCTAAGGCCCGACTTAGATAGCTCCTTCTAAGCGCGCTAGCGAGGGGTTACGAGCTAGTAACCGGCTACTGCATATAGTGTGGAGTGTACAGTTCCTGTAATTGCGGCTTTAAAGTAGATAGGTCGATAAGCAGACATAACGGCATGTATACTTACGCGTTGCATTCTATCTTCGTAGTAAGTTTAAAGTGCATCCTCGTAATGCACATCGCCGACCGCTAATAGTCTATAGTTTCTAATTTGTTTAAAAGCTCTCCTTCTTAGTAAGTCTTAAACAGAAGTCCCTATTGCAACAGAAGTCCCCACCCTATTATAATAGAAGTTAGAACTAACGGCATATAGGCTGTTTTAGCCGACGGCGTAGTATTAGTTAGCCGCTGCTTTAGTATGTATAGTCTCCTATCCTTACGTACGAGTGTAGTGCTAATATAGTTATAGGCTTAATCGATAAACGACGAGTTATAGCGGTGTTAAGGAAGGCTAAGGCATAGCCTAGCTCTGGACCTTAGGTGAGGTCGTTAACGATACGTAGATAATACGACGCCGAGCGTGGCGGCGAATGCCGCTTACGTAACGCACAGTCGTATATTATAAGGCACGCATGTGCAACTTAACAACAGCAAGAATTAGTTTTATTACTAGTGGGATTACTAGCTAGCGTTCTATACACTGCGATATCTTTATACTTCTTACAATTCTAATTCTTCTCTAAGAGCCCGCGGTCTATAGAACCTAATAGCGGACGAGATACCTACCGGCGAGCTACCTACTCCTCCTTAGCGGGCTATAAGCGAACGACAAGGGTCGGCAGCACTATCTAATTAATCGACTATATCGGTTCCCGATGTGGAGATGGAGATTAATAAGCTAGACTAGGAAGCGGCAAGGCTTTCGGCGGCGCTTCGCTTACGTAACGCTCGCGTCCGCGTATAGGAGTTGCGTCGTATAGCCGCCGTGGAACCGCCGGACGGAAGCACTCTAGGAGTAGGAGATAATAGCTCTATCGCTACAGCGGACTCTATCGAACATCGTCGTCGACAGCTTAGTTAGGATAGCGTCGGGACTCCCAAGTCCACGTCTAGCCTACTAAGCGCCGGAGTGCCGCCTACGAGGGGCCTAGCCTTACGTCCAAAATTAAAAGAGCTAAGGAACTTTAAGGGAGAGAGTGTTACTAAGAGTCGACAGTTCCTCCGTAAGCTCGAACTTATCTTTAAGCTCTCGGTAGATGCATACTCGATAGAGAGGGAGAAGATCCTATATAGGGTAATGTACCTCGTAGGAGACCCGTAAGAGAAGTAGCACTAGAACTATAGCATAGCGGATGTTTGTTGCATGTCCTTCGACGACTTTCGTACCTTTATACGGGACGTAGTCGGGGATCCGGTAAACCGTATGCTGGACGTTACCTTAGAATATAAGAAGGCTTATTAAGCGGACAACTAGACCGTCCAGAAGTTCGCGATAAAGCTAACTATTTTGGAAGATTAGCTAGGTAACTATACGGAGGCGTAGAAGATTCGCTACCTACTCGTAAAGCTGTCGCTAGCGTTGCGAGACACTATTGTTAAGTATTACACTATCCCTACTACTAGGTAGGAACTAGTTAGCTTAGCTACTCGGATTAAAAGCATAGGAGCTTCGGCCGGTAAGAGAGCCGCAACCGACTCTTAAGCGCCGAGTAGGCTAGATAAGAAGAACCGCTTCGATAAGGAGAATTAAGAGAACTCCGGACCTCTAGCTCGCGGCCTACGGAGCGATTAGTAGGCTAGCGGTAACCGCAACGTAGGTCCACCGCTAGGCAATAATCGTAACCGGGAATAGATAGCTAAGGCTGAATGTTACAGCTATAGTAAGAAAGGCTACATTGCTCTACACTGCCCGAATAAGAAGGCAGAGGTGCGCAAGCTGGAAGTAGATAAGGAGCCGGAGCAAAGCTAGACGAAGAAGTTAAAAAAAGGAAGAGGCCTAGAAAAGGATCGCGACTAGGCTTCGAGATTCCAGTCGATTTAAAGCGTGCGTCTCGTAAGCGAGGTAAGGTCGTCTCGCCTACGGGCGAGGTAATAGCCGATTTCCTCCTAGATAATTATGCGGACGTAAATGTCGTCGCACAATCTTTCGCACTAAAGTACGGTTTGGAGCGCATTAAGAACGCTACGCTTCTATACGTAGGTGCGTACTAGGGGAACAAGGGCACTAAGAGCTATTATTATAGTGCGTACAAGATTCGCTTAAGGCTCGTAGACTCTAAGCAATTAGTTCGCACCTCGGAAGCAATCTTCTACGCTATTAACATAGAAGATAAGGCCCTTATTCTCGGTAACCTATAGAGGGCCTAGAATAGTATGCTAGTAAACAGCGCACGTAACTAATAGTTGTACTTAACCGAGTCGTAGGGCATAGACATGCTAGAAGCATTCCAGTTTATAGACGACTTAAAAAGAAGCGATAAGGTCTATATAGTAACTATTCGCCGAGTCGAGATAGACGCGGGCACGGCTGTTACTATCGAAGGACTCCCTAAGGAGTACAAAGATTTTGAAGACGTGTTCGTAGGTTCTAATTAGGTGCTAAGTAGGCTACTAACAGATATAGAGTATGCGATCGACCTCGAAGAGGGCAAGAAACCCCCCTTTAAGGCGATGTACTATTAGTCCCAGACCGAGCTAAAGATACTCGAGGAGTACATCTAAAAAGCCCTTAAGTATAGGTGGATCTAGCGGTCCACTAGCGAGGCGGGTGCTCCTATCCTGTTCGTCCCTAAGAAAGATAGTACCGTTCGCTTATACGTGGACTATCGGGGATTAAACGCGATTACGCTGAAAAACCGGCATCCGTTACCGTTAATTAGTAAGACCCTCGATCGCCTACAAGGGTGCATGTATTTCACGACTATTAACTTAAAGGATGCGTATTATCGCATCCCGATTAAGTAAGAGGATCGCTGGAAGACCGCATTCCGCACGCGTTATAGTCACTTTAAGTACTTAGTTATGCCTTTCGGCTTAACTAATGCTCTAGCGACTTTTTAGGGATATATTAACCG
>JALRMM010000410.1:0-30990 GCA_026122155.1 Zymoseptoria crescenta
TAGTTCTTTTTGCGAAAGGTTGTATATTAGCATCTACGGTAGGGTTTTCCCTTCTTCGATGTCGATCGCGTAGTTATATTAGCTGTTTCGAGCGATAATACCGGCTAGCTTCTTACTAAATACGTCGTATTTACGGTATTTAGTAGGAACCCGGTTAATGTCCGCTTATTCCACCGCGGCGACTGCGAGCATAGTCTTTGTAACAGCACCGCCAAGGACTGCTGTAAGGATTACTGCTAAAGGTGGTGATCCGGGTCGAGTGAAGTTATCCTTCGGTTATATAACTAAGGAGGTGACGAATGCTTAGCGCATGCCTGCCGCATATAAGGCGAAGGGCTTGCGCTCGCACATTAAATTCTATAAGAATTAGTCTTACCTTTTATCTAGTGGATATTGGGCGTTCCTTACATTGCTACAGACCCTATCGCCTTTACAATTCTAATTCTTCTACCTCTACGAGGGTAGCAATCCATCGAACCCCATTAAGATTATTAAGATGCCTTCCCGACGCATTGCCGGTAAGCCCCCGCAGGACTTACGCCCGGACGAGTTGCCCGAGGTAGAGCAAGAGCAAGGGCCTTATATACACGGAGAGGGTCCTAAGGGATCCGATAAAGCTCCTATATCGACGCCGGAAGAGTCCGTAGCCGAAGCTATTACGAGGCTCGAAGCCGAAAAGGAAGCCTTAAGGAAGGAAGAAGTCCTTCGTGCCCTTTAGCTAGAAGTCCAGCGGATAAAGTTGGGCCGTAACCGCAACAATACAGAGATGTAGGGTGCCAAGCCGCAAGCTGCGGTGTAGACCCCATTACTCGTCGATAACGACCTATAGAGTATTGCGCAGTCCATTCGCACTAATAGCGCACACTATCCGCTAGGTGTCGGAGGCAGACCCAAGCTTAAAGATCCTGTTGTGTTTAAGGGACATAACATTAAGGAGGCTAGGGACTTCCTTCGTTAGTTAGACCTAGTGTTCCTTAACTCTAGCTATTACTACGTTACCGACTATGCTCGCGTTTCCTACGCTATTATGTAGCTCGGGGGTAATGCGGCCGATCTTTGGCACAACAGCTACTAGGACAACTTAGTGCCTAATAATTGCACTTAGGAAGACTTTAAGCAGTTCGTTAGCAACGTAGTCGGTAATCCCGTCAATCGCCTCCTTAGTGTAATGCTGGATTACGAGACGGCTTATTAGAAGACCGACCAGAACGTTAAGAACTTTGCGATTAAACTTAATATGCTAGAGAGCTAGCTAGACTACACGGAGAAGCAGCTTATAAGGCACTTCCTCGTAAAGATTAAGTCTTCGCTCCGTTAGGACATTGTGAAGAATTACGAAATGCCGACTACTCGGGCCGAAGTAGTTGCGTTAGCGACGCGCTTGGAAGCCGCAGATCGGAACTATAACAAGGCTACCGCTAGGAACAAGCACGCCCGTAACGACGACGCCGAGGAAGGGAGCAACAAGAGAAACAAGCGCGGAAACAAGAAGGGTCGTAAGCGGGACTTAAAACCGCACGACCGAAGTAACCGCGGACCGCCTACGAATGTAGGGCGGGATAACAAGCATCCGTTAAGGGACCTCGCCGACGTCGTATACTATATATACAACAAGAAGGGGCACTACGCTACCAATTATACGAGCAAGCAGTTAAGCGTACGCAAGGTCGCCGCCCTTAAAGACGATTCGAAAAAAGCGAAGGACTTAAAGAAGGAATCCGATCCTTAAGTCCGGAGCCGCCTTAGGATAAAGTGGACGCAAACCACGCGCCCCGCTACCGCGGTGTAGTCGTAACACCTACGGCGAGTGCGGAGCATAAGGCGAGCTTTCTCCTCGATAATGCGGCAGATGTAAATGTCGTTTCGAGGGAGTTCGTTTTAAAGACGGGTATACCTATTAATAAGAGAGCAGTGCTGCTAAGGGTCTCTACCTTTACCGGCGAGCTTGGACACTGTTATGGAGCGCACACCCTTCGGGTGCGGCTCACCGACTCCATAGGAGTAACTAAGACAACATAGGGGACTTTCTACGCATACGAGATGCCAGAACCCAATGTAATTCTTAGTCGGCCCTAGAGACGTTTATAAGGTGTAATCGTTAACAGCGGCAACGACGCGTGGCATTACAGTAAGCATCCTGTTCTACGAAAGATCGAAGTTGTCGATCCTCACGTATTCGCGAAAGATTTGCGAAGGAGTCGCGTAGTGTACGCGATCTCTATAAAGCCCACGGAGTTCACCGTAGTAGATCTACTAGATAAGCTAAAGGCTTATACAGATGTCTTCTTCCTAACGCCGGAGCAGTTGCGAAAGCGTTGCGATAGGATCGAGCATAAGATTAATCTCAAGCTAGGCACAACGCCTCCCCTAAAGAAGACGTATTATTAATCGCCGAGAGAACAAAGCGAGCTTCGCACGTATCTTATAGAGGGCATTAAGAATAATTGGTTTGAAGTTAGCGATAGTGAGGCGGGTGCGCCTATCCTCTTCGTTCTAAAGAAAGATAGCACCCTCCGACTCTATATCGATTATCGTAGATTAAACGAAATCACTATTAAGAACAGCTACCCGCTGCCCTTAATCGCCGAGACGCTCGATTAGTTAATAAACTGCGAGTACTATACTACAATCGATCTTACCTGGGCGTATTATCGTATCGCTATTAAAAAGGAAGATCGGTGGAAGACTGCCTTCCGTACTAGGTACGGGAGTTACTAGTATAAAGTAATGCCCTTCGGGCTCACGAACGCGCTAGCGACGTTTCAGACATACATTAACCGCGCCCTGCAAGGCCTTGTTAATATAAGCTATGTAGTGTATCTAGATAACATCCTTATATATAGCGCAACCTATACGCAACACGTTCGCGACGTTCACGTAGTGCTCGATCGCCTACGAAAATTTCGGCTGTATGCCCAATTTAAGAAGTGCAGCTTCTTCAAGAAGTTAGTGGACTTCTTAGGCTACGTAGTAACCACTAATAGAGTTACTATTAACACTAGCAGGATCAGTGCGATCGCTAAGTAGCCTACGCCCACCACGTTAAAGGAAGTCCAAGCGTTCCTTAGCTTCACCAACTTCTATCGGAGATTTATCTCCTATTACTCCAAGGTCGTTAAGCCTTTAACGGACCTTTCGAAAGGAGCTAAGAACGGCAAGAAGCCGGGTCCGATCGAGTAGCAAGCCCCTTAATAAGAGGCGTTTAAGGCATTAAAGAGAGCCTTCCAGGAGGCCCTAATCCTAAAGCATTTTAACCCCGCGAAGAGGTTGCGTGTGGAGACCGATGCATCTGATTTTGCTATCGCCGGAATCCTCTCCCAACTCTTCGACGCTAAATAGCACCCCATTGCCTTTTAGTCGAGGAAAATGCTTCCCGCGGAGATAAACTATAAGACTTATAACAAGGAGTTGCTCGCAGTTGTTGCGGCGTTCAAATAGTAGCGTCCATATTTGGACGGTGCTATATACACGGTTAACGTAATCGTAGATTACAACAACCTCAAGAGCTTTATAACCATAAAGCAATTAAACGGTCGGCAGGCGCGCTGGGCCGTAGAGCTCGCGCCTTATAACTTTGTAATTACGCATCGCGCCGGGAAACTCAACCTAGCCGATGCGCCCTTACGCCGAAGCGATTACGAACCAACTGCGAAAGAGACAATAGATTATTTGAATATACTATTGCCGAGTCTCTAGAACAAGCTGCGAGCTTAGTTAGAGGGCACAGCAACGCTTGCCCAGGCTAATAGCCTATCGATTAGAAGGATTAATGCGACCTTCGATTTAATCGAGTCTGAAAGAACCGTGTCCACGACGCCGACGGCGCTGTTAGACGGATCGTGTGCCGTATCCTCACCTCGGAGTGTCGTACGTACTATCGTTAGAGACGACGGTCTATATGTGCACATTCCTAGCCTACTCTACAACTACGTAAGATCTATTACGAAGCTCGACCGAGAGGCTTACGAACTACTTGCGAAAGTAGAGGCACATAGCTCTACGTATCGATCCGAATTAGGATACGAGTATACAAGTAGAGATAGGATATTGTACTATAGCGACGCTATGTACATCCCTAAGGATTGCGCATTAAGAGCGCAGATTATGCGTATGCATTACGATAATCCCTTAGCCGGTTATTTCGGCAAGGACAAGACTATCGAGTTAATAAAGCGCAAATACTTCTGGCTACGTCTTGCAACAGACGTCGCTAAATACATTGCTAGATGCAATAAATGTCTTATGAACAAAGCACGACACCATCGGCCTTACGGCGTATTAGCTTCGCTCCCGCTTCCACAAAGAGCGTAGCAAGACATTTCTATGGATTTTATTACCGATCTACCTCCGAGTAAGCTAAACGGTTCCGTGTTCACTACTATGCTTATAATTGTTTGCCGATACACTAAGATAGTAAGATTCGTGCCCACAACCAAGCAGTGCACGAGTGCTAATCTTATAGGTATTCTTAAACGAGAAGTAATTCGCTTCTTCGGTGTGCTAAGAAGCATTGTGAGTAACAGAGGTTCTGTCTTCACGAGCTAGTATTAGTCTAACTTCTGCTTTAAGGCAAAGATTAAAAGGAAGCTGTTAATAGCGTTCCACCCTCAAACAGATAGTTAGACTAAGAAGGCGAATTAGACCCTCGAGTAGTACCTTCGCATCTATATCGGCGAGGATCAAACTAAGTAGGCGAAGGTGTTGCACTAGGCAGAGTTTGCCTACAACAATAGTCTGCAAGGGACTCTAAAGCAGAGTCTATTCTATACACTATACGGTTGGAATCCTAACCTTATTAGGTTATTATCGTCTCGGGACGAGACTTTTAAGGGAAGGGCGCCGGCAGCTATAGATGCAGCGAAGCGGTTGCGAGAGCAACACGAACGGTTAACGGAGCGTTAGGAGCATACTGCAGTAATGTAAAAGAAGCATTATAACAAGGGACGCAAAGCGAGAAGCTATGTCGTCGGTAACCTTGTGCTCCTCTCCACCAAGAACTTAAAGATAGACCTCCTAAAGAAGAAGATAGGACCAAAGTTCGTTAGACTGTTCCGCGTAATCGACATTGTCGGCACGCAATTATATCGTCTGGCGTTGCTAAACACGACACGAATACACAACGTATTCCATGTCTCCCTTCTAGAGCCGTGGACTAGGCGCGAGAACCCCGAAGAGGTTGCGATAATACTAGTCGCGGATAAAGCAGGAGAGTAGGAAGTTGAAGAGATCCTGTAGGCTAAGAAGGTTAAAGGACAGATAATGTATCTCGTTAAGTGGAAGGGCTAGCTAGAGGAGTATGCTACATTCGAGCCCTATAACAATGTTAAGGACTGCGAAGCTTTGGATGTATTTAAGGCGAAGCCCAAGCGTAGCAGGCGCGAACGGTAGCCGAAGATATTACCTAAGAATAAAAAGTAATCGTGCTTGAATAGTTGTTAACCTATGTGCACGTCGTAACTATAGAGACTTTGAAGGCGCCGCTCTGTTGCGAGTGCTTACCCTCTTCGAGGAAACAAAAGTCTATCCTATACCTTACAAATCCTTATTATCCTTAGGAACAGGCGCTACAACGGGTGTAGACGCCGCTACCCCTACATTATCAAACGTGCTAGCTTCATTGTTACGGTCGCTAGCTACGAACCGGCTCTTCTAATCGTATAGCTTGCGGTTACTAGCGAGTGCCGCGAGGATACCTTCGAAGTCGCGATATCCCGCGGGAATTATCGGAACGACCTAAAATAATAGTTAGCGCGTGGTGTGTAAAGGGGATGCGAGGGACTTACGAGAATAGCTAACTCCGCCAGGACACGTAGAGAATCTGCGATGTCGGAGACCTTCTATAAGCCTTCGCTAATAAGTAGGACAGGCTAAGGAGCAGGATTAGACTTCGCCTGTTTTAACTCAAATTGCTAAGCGCTAGAGAGAAACTAATAGAAGACTGCGATCTTTTCCACAGCGTCCTCGCGAGTAGCATCGACGTCCTCGATAGCAGCTTTATCGTCCAAGTTGCGAAGATCTAATAGCGCTATCTCCGTAGCGTCCCAAGCGACACGGCATCCGAGCGGGAGCTCCTTGTAGTCCTGTTTAGCACTCCTACGGATAGTTAGCGAATATAAGCCGAAGGGATAGCGAAGTACTTACTTGCACCCTTCGCAGCGGATCTTCACCGAGGCATACGAGCAATTGTAGTCGACCGCGCGAGAGTAGTTGCCGCGGTTACCTTTGCTAATGTAGCTAGCATAGCGCTAGTAGGGACGAGGAGGACGGACGCTATACGGCACCTTCGGATAAGCAGGCGGCGGAGGACCTTTGTACGCCTTGCTTAGAGACGTCGCAGCCGGAGGCTCGACAGTCTTACCGTCTTCATTGTTATTCTTAATAACAGGAGAAACTTCCGCAGCTGGAGCCTTCGTAGCTCCCTTTCTCGAGCGCGGAGTTTTCGGAGTCTAAGGAGCATTAGCTCCCTTAGCAACAGCAGCTTTCGTCTATAGACGGGACGAAGTGCGAGGCTTCTTGGATAAAGACGCAACAACTTCGTCACCGTCTTTAAAGCTAGCCGTAGCGCGGCCGCGTTTTAGATCGGCTTTCTTAATGCCGGAAGATTTCCGAGGAGTTAGAATATTCGGCGACGAACGTTTGCCGAAGGACGCGCGCGTGCGCGGCGTGTCCTTATCAGATTCTACTAGAGTAATTAGTACATCTTACAGAAGCTGTCTTAAGGGCTCTTACGCTTAGGCTGTGCGGGTCGCTATCTCTTTCGAGGCTCCGACGGCTGCACCGACTTATCTAGTAGGACCGAACCTAAGCCGAGGGAGTCGCGCGAGCGCACCTTAGGTTCGCGAGTTCCGCCAAATCGGTATGCTATAATCGAATTAGCACAGGCTAGAAATAATTATAGATGCGCTTACCTATCGAGTCGTCCGTTAAGGTGTCCGTAATACGCAGACTAGGCCGCTTAGAAGGCTTCTACCGCTAGGACGAGCGATCTAGAGGATTATTATACCGCTTAGCTGTCGGTATAGCAGTCTTACTGCTTTAACGGCCAGATTAAGCAAGATCTTTCTTAGCCGGAGGAACGGAAACTGCGCGAAACTGTCGCGGAGGCGGTGTAGTTTTGTCGACCTCTAACAAGAGCCGACGCTCGGCTAAAGAAGGATTAGACATGCTTATAATACACCGCGTGCGGTGTGCGAAGTCCAAGCGAGAGTAATGCGAAGGTAGTAGTGTCTAAGAAAGTTAGCTCCGAAAAACAGAGGGTAAACAAGTGTGGAAACTTGCCGTCGCCTAGACACCCTCGATCTACTATGTTTGTTAATGTTGTTGTTAACAACTTAGGAATGCATTAAACAGAAGTGGATGTTGTGGAAACAATGTTTATAGCAGACGGTATGGATATATGCACGCTGCCGCCGGACTAACTAATAAGTTACCGGATGCATGCATACAGGCTCGTGCCGCATAACATGCGAAGTAATCGCGAAGTAATTACGAAGTGAGCCTACTAAATCCCCCATAAGCGCGCCGAGGACGACGCTTGTAAGGAGAGGAGGCAATTGTAACAGCACCGCCAAGGACTGCTATAAGGATTACTACTAAAGGTGGTAATCCGGGTCGAGTAAAGTCATCCTTCGGTTATATAACTAAGGAGGTGACGAATGCTTGGCGCATGCCTGCCGCATATAAGGCGAAGGGCTTGCGCTCGCACATTGAATTCTGCAAGAATTAGTCTCACCTTTTATCCAGTGGATATTAGGCGTTCCTTACATTGCTACAGACCCTATCGCCTTTACAGTCTTATAGACCTACTTTAGAAGTTCCTCGAGGCCCGGTTAGCCCTCGTAGGCGGTGCGATATCGCTCGTAGCATAATAGAGCCGCGACCTAGTGTTCGCATTGTCTATTAGGGTTAAGCTCCGTCGGATCTTTATCCTAGTCGGCGTGGATTGCTATCGGTTCTATAATAGCACTGTCTAGGGCGTTAATGTCGACTGTTTCGGGGATAAACAGGGCCTAATCCTTGTCTTCCCCGACTTCCGCGCCTACTAAGAACTGTCCGTTCTATTTAACGGCGGCTTTACTACTAAAGATAGCGTATAGTGCTATGCCCGTAGGGTAGTCCCTTTACGGCTAGTCGTCCGCTTCTATTTCCTTATCTCCTTCCTTATTATCGCCGGCTGCCTATACGAATCTTCCTATCCGGAAGTAAATAAGGGGATTAGCCGCGAGGATCTAGTCCTATCCGAGCACTATATCGTACCTAGTGAAGGCGGCTGCCTAGAAGGTCTAATTTACCCCTTTTTCGTCCCCGTTAGAGTCCTTAGCTAGGACTGCAATATCGTAACCTTTGTAAACCGTTATCTAGTAGTTATTAAGGAACTTAACACGCGGTGTAGGCGCTCTATTACTAGGTATCTGGAGCGATTGTACTTAATATTGCGCGATAAGGTTAATCTACGCTCCGTAGTCGACTAGAGCCTTTAGCGTATATAGCTTCCTATCTCCGCCGCGGATGTCTACGTTAATCGTAAGGCGTCTTTCTCTCCCTCTCGATTTTAGCCCCAGTTTAAGGGAGCTAAGTTGTGCAACCACAACTTTAACTAAGGCTACTCTTTTCCCTGCTCCTTATTGCCGGTCGGGGTGCGATTTACACCTAATACGGGGCTATTGTAGTTCGCGAAGTTTCCGCGTCCCCCTTACTATCTAGGTCGGAAGCTAGCGCCCCTACTTCTTAGTGCCGGTAGAGGGTTTAAGCCTATTAAAGGCCCGCTTTAGGCCTATTCCTAGTCCTTTTTAGGCCTAGTGTCTCTCGCCCTTAGTCTTCCCTTAGGGAAGAGCATGTTCTCGTATACCGACGCGGCCTCTATAAGTTCTACGACGTCGAACGCGTTCGCGAGCTTCTCGTTTCTATCGATCTCGCTTCTTACGTCCTCTAGTAGCTTAGAGTAATAGAACCCCTTGCGGTTTCCTCGTTCCTCTAGTGCGGTTATTAGCACTACGTCTATACGAGCCTTAAGCCCCTATATATACGTGTAAAAGTTGCCGATAGATTAGTTTAGGAGCTACTTGCATATCTAGTACTAATTAGCTAGCTCCGCTATGCGTGTAGCCTTTAGTATAATCTAGTTACGGAGCACCTCCTTTAGGTCGCTCTACTCGAATACCCTATCTTCTAAGTAGTCCTTAGGGTTTTAGGACTAGTAACGCACAATAGCTACTCGGAGGTCCTTTAGCCTAACCCTTTCGATTGCCTAGGCAGTACGGCGAGAGCGATAATTAGCTAGCATGTTGTCCGGCACGTCGTAGAAATAGAAGCGGTTTTCGTAGTTACCGATCTAGTTGCGGAGGGCCTCTAGGGTAGTAGTTTCAAGAGTGCATCCCGGCCCTAACTTAAGAAGGCTCTAAATCGGGTCTAAATTAGGCCTAGGTCCGCGATGCGTTAGGTCCACACTCGAGGTTGTCCTTTTCCTTTTTTTAATTAGGTCTAGTTCTATCTCGTAGATAGCTATAACGTCTCTTCTTACGTTTACGTACTCTATCCTTTCCTCCGGATTTATGCCGTCTAGAGATTTCTATCGAAGGGACTAAAGGTAGTCGCGGATATGTCGAGGGACCTAAAGATAGTTAGGGTCGGTATCCGGGTCTATTAGTTCTGTTCTAGGGCTCGTTAGGGTCTAGTTCCGTTCTAAATCGGGTTCTTCGTCGTCGTCGTATATCCGCTAATCTACCGTTCCAGTATCGGATCGATTCTCTAGCTCGGCCGATAGGCGAGTAGATCTACCTATGCGTCTAGCCGAACGTTCGGCCGGTTTGCCCTTTAGTAGTATAGTTTCGGTGCTAAATCGGACCTACTCTAGTGCTTAGTACGGCTAATCCCTTTATAGGTCTTAAGGCAATATACTATAAGGGAGTGTAATTAGGTAGTAGCTAACACGTACAAGTAGTCTATATACGAATATCTATATTGCCTACCGAAGGGAACCGAAGGGAGGTAGAAGGGAACAAAAGGGAGGTGTGCGTGCTAAGGCCTCGTACGGGCCTGCTTCGGGCCCGGAGCAGGCCTGAATTAGGTCTATAGTAGCCTGGGGCACTAGCTCCCTAACACTAATCCTTATCGGCGCTACTAGACTATACCTATTAAAATCCTCTACTACCTCTACGAGGGCAACCGCTATAATTTCCTCTACGACTCCTACTACGACCGCTAGGGCAACCTCTACTACTAGCACTTACGCTAGTACTTACGCTAGTACTTACGCTAGTACTTACGCTAGCACTTACGCTAGCGCCGCGCGCGGTTCCTTAGGCTTTTAGCGGTATAATACTTAGTTCCTTTATCGAGAGGCTAGGTACTATAATTACGTATAAAGAAGAAGTCCGCGTATAAAGAAGCGGACAAGCCTACGTATAAAGAAGTAGATAAGCCTACGTACGAAGAAGAATCTAGGCGTAGCGACTATTTATATATAAAGAAGCGCTCGGATTACTATAGCTCGAAGGATCTAGGTATAGCGACTATTTGCGTATAAAGAAGCGGATAAGCCTATATGCGAAGAAGGATCTAGGCGTAGCGACAATGCGTATAGAGGCTACTTATAAATACGTAGTATATAGAGAAGGCAATCTATAGCGTATAGGATAAGGTAGTTAAAGGCGTATAGAGAAAACTACGTGTAAAATAGTAGTAATCTAGACAATTTACGTGCACGGACGCGCTAGCTTAGTAGCGAAAAAAATAGCTTCTAAATAGACACTAGTATAACTACTTTACTACTTATTATCGACATATAAATTAGATAGGCTTATTTAGCGGATTAAGATAAGGTAGCGCGTAGTGCGGATTTGATTTTATATATAGTTGTTAGCTGTGTCTTAGGGGTATTTCGTACGCCTAGAGATACTAGAAATCTAACACCTCCTCTTTTTATAGGGCGTAGGTTTTTATTCCCTAACTATCGTATATATAAATCTACTATCTATTATATTCGAATCTCCGTATAATTATCTAAAAACTAAACTCTTACTTTTTTAATGCGAGGTGTAGTTGTTGTGCGGTGAATTAGTAAAGATATTAGATCTTAGTCTAGTAACTAAGAATCGACCGGATCCTATATTCTATTATTAGGCGCTCCGCTAGAGAGTCCAAGCCAGCCTATACCTATAAGAGATAGAGCTAGCACCGTTATGGAAGTGGTAGTAAAAGAGAAGTTACCAACAGTTAAGGAAGTGATGTTGTATACAGACGAAGTCACGTGGCTTGAAAGACTCGAAAGGTGGAGCGACTGAAACGGAGGCAGGCATCAGCCCCCTCGCCCCTCCATCGTGTGTGTCTTCTAGTTCTAGCTAAAGCTCCCGACGCCCAATGCACACGAGCCGGATGCAGGCGTGCCCACTGCCAGGCTCCCGCAGCCGAAGGATGATGCCCCGAGCTTCACTTCGATCGTGTTGGGCTGCACCCTTTTCATAGTTGTTGCCGGGGTAGACTTGTTTCTCACCACGTAGCGCGTCCGCACTCCGCAGAATGCACAATTGGGTCGCTGTCAGGCTGGGGACCTGAGGTGAGCCATGCATTGCACAGCTCCCAATCCCAGATCTTTGTGCTTTTCGGACTTCAGTCCGAAACGTGAGCTGGAGCATACGAAGGAAGGCCGACGATCGGAAGATACCTCCTAGCGTTGAAGAGCAAGGTTACAGCTACGCCATGTGTGACAGGCGGTCAGGCTCAGCTGCAAGATGGGACGTGGAGGCATCAAGATTGAAAGCATAGCACACCTCTCTGGTCTGGGACATACAAGAGAGTGCATCAAGTGTTACACAAAGACCATTGGCGAACGCAGATGGTTGGGTCGGGCTGCGAGGCAAGACTAGATCGCGATTGCAGCATGCCGTTACCTCCAGCATGAGTGTGGACGTTGAGATGGAAGAATGCGACCTCGTGTCACATACTCACCGTCTCATGGTCGACATGCTTCCCAGCTGAATAGACACCTGCTAATTGGGATTCCAGCGGCCCTTCGTAGTATCAACGCAGCGCATATGCACAGAGGGAAAGTAGTCTCGTTTCCATATCGTCCAGCGTGTAGTTCTCACCAGCTGGAGCCGTGCTGTTCAGTGCTGTTCCTTCCTTGACTGCCATGGAAGCCTGGAAGGCGCAAAAAGCCGATCGGCTCATGGACCTCGTTTTGGAAGTCGCAGCGATGCGACGTCGACCAACTTGGCTCTGTGCGACATCTCCTGATAGTCGGTGAGCTGACATTGACAATCGCGCATTACCTCCCCGACGAATCGCAACGGCGGCATTCCTGGCAGCTCATGGATATTCAAGCCTGGCTTCAGAAGACTGCCGACAGGGAGCCACCAGACCGACATAGTGAACACCAACCGGCAGAAACACTATTACTGCAAGCGAATGTCGACTACCACGCCACTCGCCCTGCACGCAGATCTCGCCGAAAGCGACAGCGTGCTTCGAGCGAAACATCTCACCCAGACGAACATCGACGAACCCGGCGGACAGACGATCCCGGCGTACCTAAACGACCCGTCAGCTTAGACCGCAAGCACCGGCAACCAGTCTCCATTTCATCAAAATCACGCAGCACCTCGCGGCATCGGTCCAGCTCGGCGTCGAAGGTAGCACCAGTCGAGATCTTTGAGAAGCGCGCGCGGCACAAGACCAAGACCGATAAGTATGACCACCAGCCAAAGCGCAAAAAGGAGACGACCGGCAGGAAGAAGCGGGATGAAGAGCCAAGATCAAAACGGCGAAAGTCACGACGAGGTGGAGATGGGTCAGCCACGGCGGCTCTGGTCCAGAGCTTCCAGCTGAAGAATGGACCCAAGCATAACCGATTGACGGTAAGTCAAGTTAGACAGTCCTCCTAACTGCGCAGCTGACATGTTCGGTCACAGCTCAAGCCTGACGTGAGCGCTGGCATCTTCAAACATGGCCGATCCTCTGGTCCAGTGGCGCCAGCCGGCAAGGGTCGTGAGTGAGCTCCGTGTCTTTGCAGGAGGTCGCGCTGACGTTTCTAGTGCCCGATCTTGTCTTCAACGAGATGCGATTTCTTCAGAACCCGAAGGAGCACCAGAACGAGCTTACGCCAGCGGAACCGCCCAAAGAACACGCGAAGAAGTCTCGAAATCAGCTACGAGAAGAGGAGGTGTCGTCGTTCTTTGCCAACAAGCCACCGATGGAGAAATGCTTAGAGCGACCGCAGAGTCGGGACATTCGTCAGAATACAGCGGAAAAGGATGCTCGCCGATCGACGACCAACCGCACAAGACCCGAGAAGCCTCCCATTGACCTCCCTGACAATCTCTTCCTTGGATTCGGAAGCAGAGGACTATTGCATGATATCACGGCTCCGCCGAAAGGCTCCAACAGCGAATACACATGGTCAGAGTCGCCTCCGCCAGATCTGAACGTGACGGCCGAACGACCAATGATGCCATTGCATCGCACCGGGAGGCTATCTTCATCTCGAGCGCGGCAGACTAGCCACAGTTCAAGAACACCTGCACTGAGACCAGGTCACACTGCACCAAGCTCCCATCCGAATAGAGTACGAGCAGATGGGCCGTCACAGAGGTCTACTCGCTCTGTCCTGGCTGAGATGCAACCCCAACAGGTGACCAATCGAAGCCGACACACAAATGTTGTGGTATCATCGGAGTCGCTTCCCAAAATTGGCTCGAGAAGAAGAGCCACAGCTGTTCCGGGTGACAATGCCGATGGAGAAAAAGGAAGCAACTTTCACACTTCCGATATACTCAACCTGGCCGTACCGTTGAAGACAGCATACGCAGCATCTACACCACTAGCACTTCAGGATGAGCATGAAGGACTACAACCTGTAAGCTCAGGCCCAGACAGCGAGGCGTTACGCATGGCCTTCGAAGCTGTCGTCAAGCCGCAGCGACAAGCAATGCCAGAGATTCATGAGCAGACCAAGCGGCAGGAACAACATGCCAGTCAAAGAAACGATCGAATCTCTCGTGGCAATACGTCCCGGACAAATGGACTGAACGACAGATCAAGCGCAATAGCAGAAGTCGTTCAACCTCGATGGGTGCTCCCACAAAGGGGCTTCAGTCGTGCCAGTGAGCGCAGCCAGTCTCTGCAGGATTCGGGGACCGTGTTCAACCCTGCCAGAAGGACCGACAGTCGCCGAAGCTTGTCGCATCATCTTATCCAGCACAGTTCTAACGCGCTAGATCACATGAACGAGGACGATGAGATGCTTGATGATCCATCTGCCGCTGCTCCGGCGTACAAATTTCCAGATAACTACGCATACCAGCACAGCCGCCAGACAGAAGACCTAGTCCGTCAATTGACGTTCAATGAGAGCGATCGGGCTCAGGATTATGCTCCAGCTCAGTCAGACCACCAGGATGAATTTGAGCAATTCGAGGAAGACCAGCCATGGACCGATCTGCCGGCAGATCTGGAGTTCGAGGAAGGTGGCCAAGAGGTGGTGGACATGGATACGACGTTCGACGGGCCAGCGAGCCGTGGGATTGAGGAGACGATTGACGATGGCTTGGTCGGCTTCTGGAGGCCAAATAGACTGTATTGACGCAGATTCAAGGTGTTCCGAAATTGCAACCTTTCCATTTGCAGTTGCTTTGCAGATACCCCTGAAGCGACATCTGGCTCCGACTAGTTCAAATTTACGACGATGCCGAACATCTCCACGGCGATTACAACTATCGAAGCCGCGGTTCGCATCACATCGCCCATGCTGGCCGGACCTAACCCGGCGCAGAAGTGCTGCAGACTATGCGAACTTCTCTGTGATGCTCTCATAGATTTGAGCGAAGAGAATCGCAACAAGGCAATGCACCTGCATCTCGCCATTCGCAATCCGCCCCCACCATCTCCACGATCCGTGTGGTCACCAATCATCAGGATTCGCGAGTATGTGAGATACCATGTATAGGATTCATCTGATCGCTGGGAGAAAGGAACCAAGATCATCGCTGAGAGCAGAAAGTCTGAACTCCGAGGACACTTCGAGTCTTCGACACTGTTGGGTCAGCGGAAGCCGAAGCGTTCATGGAAGACTTAGTCGGCGCGGCATGTGGTTCAAGGGCGTTGAACGTGCTGTCTTCACAGCGTCGAGGATCTCGATCTTTTCCATAGCGAGATCCATGCTTGGTTGAAGGTTGCTGGCGGCAAGCTGCGAGACCAAGTCATGAATGAGGACGAGGATGGCAGTGCGGAGTGGCAGGTTGGCGAAGTCGCCACGACTAGGCATTGGTCGATGCGAGACGGGCACTGTCAAGGCATCTCAGAGGAAGGGCGAAGACTTGCGGCTGATTGCTATGACTGTATGTGATGAGATGATGGAGAGCATGAAATGGGATGATCCAGAGAAGAATCGATGCTGGTCTGAGAACCCTCACCTGCTGTTGCCTCGCCACTTGCCTGTCTTGCTTTTGTGTTGTTATAGTAGTTGTCAAGATATATTCAACTAGCGTCCATATCTTGACGGACCGCACAGGCCGAGACAACTCTTCTGCCAGCCCGAGGTACACTGCGAACCAACGACTGCACCATCCAATACCACTATCGACATCGCCTCTCGTTACTCTCATCCCCACCACTTGCGTCCGTATGCTCCCGATACGCGCTCTGTCCGCCATTCCTCCGCGCGCATCCCCTCGACTGGCCCACGCCTTCGTCCACCGGCATTCTTTGCCTCTTCTTCTGAGCGGTCTGAGAAAACCCCTCGTGCCTGCGCCTACGCGCACGCCAGCAGCTTCACCCCGCGACTTCCACTCAATCTCGATGGCCGCTGACGGAGCTGCGGACCCTGACCGCCCCACCAAGCACGTCAACAAATTTCAAGCAGTCGCCCAGTCTCGGTCTCACCAGCTTTCGAACCATCTCTCCTCCAACTCATACCCCACCACCACCACCACCACCACCGCAAACATGTCTCGATCCTCCACCTACACCGCCCGCAAGGTCGGTGCACCACACACCCTTGAGCACCGCATCTACATCGAGAAGGATGGCGTTCCCGTCTCGCCTTTCCACGACATTCCGTTGTATGCCAACGAGCAGCAGACTGTGTTGAACATGGTCGTTGAGATTCCTCGCTGGACCAATGCGAAGCAGGAGGTGCGTGTGACTGCGAGAATTCCTACTGCCACCTCCGCAAGACAGCAAGATATGGCGTTGAGGGCGTGAAACATGGATAAAACAAGACTGACATTTCGTCTCCTGCTAGATCTCCAAGGACGAGGAGCTCAACCCAATCAAGCAGGACACCAAGAAGGGCAAGCTGCGCTTCGTCCGCAACTGCTTCCCACACAAGGGTTACCTCTGGAATTACGGCGCCTTCCCTCAAACCTGGGAAGACCCCAACGTGACCCACCCCGAGACCAAGCAAAAGGGCGACAACGACCCTCTGGACGTTTGCGAGATCGGCGAGCTGGTCGCCAAGCCCGGTGAGGTCAAGCAAGTCAAGGTTCTGGGAGTCATGGCTCTGCTCGACGAGGGCGAGACCGACTGGAAGATCATTGTCATCGACGTCAACGACCCTCTCGCTCCCCGCTTGAACGACATTGAGGATGTGGAGCGCCACCTCCCTGGTCTCCTCCGCGCGACCAATGAGTGGTTCCGCATCTACAAGATCCCGGATGGCAAGCCGGAGAACCAGTTCGCTTTCTCGGGCGAGTGCAAGAACCGCAAGTACGCCATGGACGTTGTGCGGGAGTGCGCTGAGGCGTGGGAGAAGCTCATTACGGGCAAGTCCCAGAAGGGCGAGATCAACCTGTGAGCATTTGTGAGATATCCGTCATGGAGAGCCAATGCTAATTTTCATTTCAGCACCAACGTCTCCGTCCAGCACAGCGCCGACCGTGTCGACCCGTCCAAGCTCAACATCCCAGCCCACGAGGACAAGGCCCCAGCACCAATCGACCCCTCCATCGACAAGTGGTTCTACATCTCCGGTGCTTCCGCTTAGATGGCTATATGGGGTAGCTCGCAGCTTGATCTGTGTGGAAAGACTATGAACAAGAGAAAAGTTGGTTCGGATCGGCATTGTTGATGAACGAAAGATGGCTAGTCTATGTTGATGAAAATGAAAGTTCTCCTGTGCAGACATCTTCCAATTCTGGCAGATCATGAATGTGTGTCCTTGATTCAGCTAGCAATCTAGCAGCTCGTGCGGGTCCGTCAATTGGATTATCGTGTCCGCAGTGTGCCTTGGGACGGGAAGACGAGACAAAGGCTCGCCCTATGCAGCGGCTCTGGTTTCCCAGCTCGGCCCCTCTGCTTGTTGTACAATATCGACCCCACCTCATCTCCTTGCCTGCCTTGCCACTTCCACGATCTCTTCCCGGTCTAATCTCAAACCACAGATCTCCCAATGCTCAATTGATGAAGTTCACGCAGAAGAAGTGTAGAATCAAGCTCCCGAAGATGAAGTCCGCGAATGCCCTGTCAATCATATCAGTATCCCAACATGCTGAACCAGGTCCGTTGCTAGCGCTCAGCCGCCGAGATGTTCGTACCGTTCATGTGATATCCCCTCAAACTCCGCTTTATTCTCCGGGTTCGTTTGAATGCGCAAACTCGCCGTGAGCACGAATTGGCCGACGGTCGCTGAGAAGCCGGATAGGAAGGCGTTGAAAGGCTGCGGATATCTTGTCAGCATAGAGTCTCTCATCACGATACCACGTATCGTCCATCCTCCTGCTCGCTCGTGACCAAGTCTATACACCTCCTCCTCTTGACAACTCCCACCACCAACCACCAGGGCAAAATAGGGGTTGGGGGATCAAACGTACGTAATTCCCAGCAATCACACAATACACAAACTGCAGCACCCCCACCACCACCAAGAACACCATGAATGTGTCCAGCAACTTCACCCGCTGCGGCGTCTTGGTTGTGTAGTTGTTCCAGATGCCCGCCACGATGTCCGGGAAGGAGTTGGAGCCTTTTGCTTTGCTGTTGCTGCGAGAGGGTGTGGGTGTAGAGGACTTGAGCGATTGTGCGGCGGAGGAGGAGGATTGTTTGAGGGATTGCGCGGCGGAGGAGGTGGTTTGGGAGACTTTTTGGGGGGTGGTTTGGGGGGTGGCGGCGGCGGCGTTCTTTTTGGGTGCCATCTTGTGGTTGATGTTAAGGGTTCTGAGGGAGTGGGTTGGTCGGTGGAGGTTCGGATGTGGTCGTTGATGGGGTCGTTTGGCCTTTGGTGAGCTTCACATTGAATGTCCGCCAAGTACAAGCTGTCCCTTCGATGAAGTTCAGCGGCAGTCAATGCGTTCACGGGCCGTTCCGGAGCGGCAGTTACTCTTTCCCCACAGCAAGCAGGGACGATGACATCGCCGAGGTGGTAAGCAAGAACGGACATCCTTCGAGCCAGTTGTTGCTCTCGTGAGCTTCTGCATTCTTCGACACACATCTTCAAGAACCATAGAGGAAACAACACGACCACCAAACAAACTACAGCTATCCAACCAACTTCCAAAATGGTAAAGCACTCCCATCCAACACAACCTCCAACACAGCTCCCAATGCTAACACAACCCTCACCAGTCTCTCAGGTAAACCCTCCCTCCCCACCCCGCTCCTCCCTTGCCACACGCTGACCCTCCCCCAGCACCATCGCCTTCGTCCTCGGCGCCCTCACCGCCGGCGGCGGCATCACCGGCTACGTCCGCACGGGCTCCATCCCCTCCGTCACGGCCGGCTGCACCGTTGGCGCCTTCTACCTGCTCGGCGCCTACCGCATCTCCAACCGCCAACCGTACGGCGTGGAATTGGCGCTGTTGGCGAGTGTGATCCTGGCTGGGAGCAGTTTCCCGAGAGCGATGAAGAGTGGTTTCAAGCCGTTGCCTACGGGGTTGAGTGTCTTGGCTGCGGTGGGGTTGGTGCAGTTTGGGATGGCGTTTGTCAATAAGAATAAGTAGGGGGAGCATGCGGAGTGATTGAGGGTGGTGGATGTAAAGGGATGCGAAGGATAGGGAAAGGGCCATGTAGCGTGGAAACAGACACAGGTTATAAGCACGACTTTCGGTTTGCAAGAACATGATTCACAAACAACACAGTGAGACTTTGGGCACGATGAGTTGTCCTCCACTGTAATGATCGTATCATTCTGTCTATCCATCCACCAGCTCTGCCTCGAGCGACTGTACACCCTCTTCCATCCCTGCTATGCATAATGACTGTATCTTTCCCCATGCCCTTTCCCGCGCAACGTGGTATCTCAAATCCAAAAAAACTCCTCGCTAAAGACAGCAAACCCTCCCATATGCATCGTTCCGCAATGCAACCGTGACGTCGTCCAACGCAAAATGCCTCCCAATGTCGATCCTGTTCTCTTAATAATGCCTGGCTCTCCCCCAACGAGCCCTCACCATTTGGACAAGTCCCTTTTGACAAGTCCTCTACGCGACCGGCACGGCGTTGAATGCCTCGGCCGTCAAATTCCCCTTCACGCTTTCAAACGCGGCCAATGCCGTGTCAAAATTCCATCCTGTCTGCTCCAGGCAGTCCTTCGAAACTTTGAGCGTCATGTTGGTACGCTTGGTCAATTCCATGACCATTTGCTCCGCCAACTCCAAGGTGATGTGGGAGGGAAGAACCGGCGGTTCCAGAGTCTCGTTGCCCTGGATCGGTTCGGGTTGCGCCTGAAGGGGTGATACGACAGGCGGCTTGAAGGCTTGGTTGCCACCGTATGCGCGGATTGTGATATGGTGGCTGACGACGCGGACGCCGGTGGGTCCACCTGGTCCGATGATGATTGAATGGTCAAAGCTCCGCTTCTTAGTCGGCTGGCCGGTCGTGTCATCGAGCTCGTCGTATTCGCCCGAGACGACGATGCGAAATCCATCGACTCCGCCGGGGGTCAGGGTGGTGATGTCGGGGATGCCGAGCTGAGCGTGGGCTTCGATCATCCACTTGGATGCTTCTGTGCCAAGGTCTGGGTGCTTGGTCTTCGGGAGAGAGTCGAAGAGACTGCCGACGTCGTTGGCTCCGTGGAACTCCCGGTTTACACGTGCTGGCAATTGCGAGATCTTCTTAAGATTCCGGCTGTTCTTGATGTAGTAATCCCATTCTTGCCTTTCGAGGGCGACCGAAGCTGTTGGATCTCGTGGCGCCGCTGTGTTAAGGGCGTATGAGAAGTCCGAAAGGTGGTCGTAGTACATGTTCGCGAGGGCTTGGCGGTCGGTGTCAAATCCGAGGAACCAGGTGCGAACAAAGTTTTCCGCAATGCCACCTTCATCGAGGAACAGTGGAGACTTGATCGGGAAAGGGAGGTGGCTCGCTGCTGCGAGCTCTTCATCCGTGCGTACTTGGACGTTGTTGATCATCCGAAGGTCAGGATACCACTTGAGAAATGATGTGGCGTATTCGGGCTCGTTTTGCTCGAGCGGGTTGTTGGTGACAACGATATGCTTCAGGTGGAGAAACCGTTTGCGCCATCGGTCGAGGGAGGCGACATTCTCAAACTTGTTATTTGAAAGGTCGAGGTTGTATAGCCTTGGTAGTGTTTCCGAAAGGCTGGAGACCGATTTGAGATCGGCCAGTTCGTTGTTTGCGAGAGAGACGCTCTCAATCGCAGCGTTGAGCTCGGCTTTGCTGTCGAAGACGAGGTCGAGAACTTTCATCATAGCCGGGAAGAATTTGCTGGCTGTCGACTTCGAGTTGAAGATCTCCTGGGACTTGAGGTCTTCATCTTGGCCCAATGCGGAGAGATCCAGAAATTTCGTTTCCAGATTGTAGCGGCGCTCGAGGACACCTCGGAGCATTGCCTTGGTCTTCTCGGTATTGGAGGTAACTGCGGGGTCATCGTGGTTGCCTCCGGTGCGCTTGATATTGATGGTGGCTCCTGCCCATCCATATCCATTCATGCGCGTGAGCGCGATGGCGTCTTGCTCTGGGACGGTGATGAAAAGGTCGTCTTCCACGACACGTGACGTCTTGATGCGCACGTCTCTGCGTCCCGAGCCTAGCCTCATGCTGGCTTTCTTTTCCAGCCACTTGATCAGAGAGCTGACTCCTCTGTCATTTCCATCGGAAGCCTTGCTCCTCTCCCAGCCGGTGATCTGGAGCTCAACCGGGCCGGCGCGCAAGGGTTTGCTTCCTTCCTTCATGTTGACGTCTCCGGCTGCGGCTTTGCGCAAGATGTTGCGCTGCGCATTCTTGCCGAGCACTCCACTCTGGGGCGTGCGAGATGGTGTGTCCTTCGAGGATTTCGTTTTTCCGATTCTGCCTCGGGATTTGGTCGCGGTGTCCATTACGAGGTCACCGTCGCGGTCTGCGCGAGCGTGGCGCTTGGCACCACTGCCACGACGGGTAGCGCTGGGCATGTTGCCGGTGCTTGGAGGGGTGGTGTCTTGTGGTGTCTTATCTTGCGATGTCGCAGGTGTGCTTTGATGCACGTTTGCGTGGTCGCGGGCTTTGAGCCGGCGGAGGTGTTCCTGAGATTTTTCTCAAAGGTGGCTTGAAGCTTTCTTGAGCTTGGTGTGTGTCGCAGGTGTACTTTGAAGTAGGTTGGCGAGGTTGCGGCCTGTTTGGCGGCGAAGGTGTTCTTCTCAGGTTTTCCCGAGGGTGTCTTGAGCTTTCGTGAGCTTGAGGATGTTTGTTGCACGTTCTTTGTTGCACTTGCGCGCGGCCGTTTTGGCGGCGCTGTTTGAGTGAGGCTTTCTTGAGCTTCTTGGGGTGTTTCTTGAGGTCTTGAGGTTGGTTTTGAGGTTTGTGAGGTGGTTTGTGAGGTGGTTTGTGTGAGGTTTGTGAGGTTTTGATTTGACCGATCGAGTTTGGAGATGGATGTTCGGTGAAGGAAGAAGAAAGGTTTCTCGTGGAAGAATGCGCAGGTTTTGATCCAGAGGTGGACGCGTTCCGTGGTTCAAAAGGTGAAAGTGACGAACAATAAGAAGTCAATTGTCGGTACCCATGGATCCGTGAGCGCAAACCTTAAATTAAGCTGCCTGAGAGCTGCCTGAAGGCGATCTCCATTACTCACGAAGGGCGTATTGATGCAATGGCTGGGTATATGTTCATGCTTCTGAGTATACACGAAGTTAAGGAAGATGTCGCTGAACGGAAGGTGCGATCTGTGAAGCGCCAATGCCTCTTTCATTGGTTCGACCTTCACCGAGACATGTTTGTTCGGCGCAAGCTTTATGAGCATGACCTTCATCAAGACCTGTTTGTTCGGTGCAATCGTTGTTCAGGCACGTGAATTGCCTCCCGTCTGCTATAATACACACAAAGGCTCGCTTCAGACACGCATAACAAACTCGAAACTCAACCCATCCAGGCCCAGAACTTCTGCCATGGACCCTTCGGCTCCACATAGTCGAAGTGCATCTCATCAATCTCCTTGCGCCCACTGTCCAGGTCCGCCTCGATCGGGTTGACGAACTTCGAGCGCGTGACAACCTTGTGCCCGACGTAAAGAAAGACGAACAAAATGACGGAGATATACGCCACGAAGAAGTCCGATGTGTTCCATGGGATGAAAGCCGTGAAGCCATTGGTGAGGATGATCAGAACGTTGAAGAACACTCCGTACCAGCTGAACCACGGCTGCCAGAAGGCCTTGTAAGGAAGGGTGTCGCGGGACTGGCCCCGAGCTGCCAATGCTTTCATAAAGAAGATGTGACTGACGTTTATGCACGTCCAAGCGATGAAACCGGCAATCGCGGTAATGTTGAGTAGCCAGCCGAAAACCGTTCCTGCATTGTTGCTTTCATTCAAAAAGCCGAGGAGACCAAAGGCGGCGGTGAAGGTCACGCCGACCCATGGCACTCCACTCTTAGTCGTGCGAAGGAACCACTTTGGCGCGGATCCAGACTCGGCGAGACCGACGAGGATACGGGAACCGCAGTAGACATTCGAATTAGCGGCCGAAAGCACAACGCAGAGGAGGACGGCGTTGATGATTCCAGGCAAGACCTTGACTCCGGCCAGCTGGGCAGCAATGACCATGGGTGAGGCAGATGCATCCGTTGTGTCGTTCAGAAGTGACTCGTTGTCGTATGGGATGAGTAGTCCGAGGAAGAAGACCGTGAACACGAAGAAGAACAGAATCCTGTAGAACGTCTTCTTGATAGCAGCTGGGACAGTCTTGCGAGGGTTCTCGGTCTCGCCAGCAGCAATGGCGACAAGCTCGGTGCCTTGGTAGGAGAATCCTGCCTGGATGAGAACGGCCCAAAATCCGACGAATTTGGCAAGGGCCGCATTGTCTTCAACAAGGTATGGCGCGAAGGCACCAGGACTGCGCCATGTTTCAAATCCAAGGTATCCGTTCTGTCCTGCTCCAGCGTCGATGCAGATGGCGAAGATCAAGAAGCCCAGCACTGTCACGACCTTGATGAGTGCGAACCAGAACTCAACTTCACCGTAGAAGGAGACTGGCAGGTAGTTCAGAGCAGTGATGACCACGAAGAAGACACCAATGAAGATTCCAATGTTGAGATCCGGAGCCCAGTACTGGATGATCAGACCACTGGCAGTGAGTTCCAGAGCAAACGTGATGGCCCAAGAGAACCTGAATACCCAGGAAAGTAGGTGTCAGCGATGCTTAGACAACCTGGCGATGTAAAGGTAGACCTGACTTACCAATACATCCATCCCATTGCAAAGCCCAAGCTGGGATCGACGAAGCGTGCGGCGTACACGGTGAAGGCTCCAGAGATTGGGATGTAGGTGGCCATCTCACCGAGAGCGACCATGACGGAGTAGACCAGTGTACCGACGAAGATGTAAGCGATGAGTGCTCCGGCAGGCCCAGCTTTCGCCAGAGCGCCGCCAGATCCGATGAAGAGACCTGAAGCATTGAAGTCAGCAATGAAGATTGCAACGAGAACGGTTAGTCAATCGCATACCAGTTCCAATCGTTCCTCCAATGGCAATCATCTGCAAATGACGGGATTGCAGTCTTCGCTGCAGCTGCACCGTCTGTCCGACCTTCACATCTTGCTTCTCCATATCACTTCCGTGGAGCGAGGAGTCTGCTTCAGCCGCCTTGAAGGGCTTCTCCGTGTGTGGAGCGGACTTGATAGAGTCGTCCATGCTGTTGTTGTTGTTGGGTATTCAAACCGACAGAGCAAACACAACAACACTTCAGACGACGTTTGCCGTGACCAGAGAAACACTTCCAGATCCCAAGTCGTTTGCGTTAGACCAGGGTCTTCGTATGAGTCAAAAGTGATCTGTCGTCACTATAGGCACGCGGAACAGGTGGAATATGGGGTGGTCAGGAAGTGAAGAAGAGCAGAGAGGAAAGAGGTCGTGAAAAACTGCACTTAGGGGAATGAACGAGTTGCCTACCTGCCGTTAACGGATATTTGTACGTAACCCATCCCATCGGTCCCTGGTCTGTGGTGCGGACGTCGGGTCTGGAGTACGGGCGATGTTGAAGAAAATTCAGTGGATGGGCAGTCGAAGGATGGGTGGGCCACCTCTCGTGCACTTTTCCCGTGACGATGAGGTTGCAACAGGCGGGAACATCGGCTGTGGCTGATCGAGAAGGACCGGGTTGCTCGACTAGGGCGTTCCTGCCGAAAAATTCGGTCCTCAAGCTCTCTGGGCGCTCCCTTTGAAGCTTAGATCCGCCGTCTACCACCGCCCAATTGTCGTCTGGTATGTTCAATGCTCTTTGCCATCGGCCTTATCATTCGAGATAAGCAATGCTGGGCCAAGCGTGGGAAAACAGGGCCTGCGTGCCGTATCCGATGTCCACCGAGATCGCACGCGCCGGTGCATCCCCAGTCCCACGCTGTGCGCGCGCAGAACTGAACCAGTGGAGTGTCCGATGGTTGGTATCACAGCAGGAAGACCATGTGGCAGTGATTAAAAAGATACCCACAGAATACACCAGCGATTCTCTTTGTCCGGCTCCGGGTGGTGCAGAGTACGCTGCGGATTGATGCATGAGTGTTTGCGAGTGTCCACCTGCCACCCACCGCCCTCGTTGGAAGCTGAGCACACCGATGTGTATCGCAATCCTGCGTTGATCATTGCGGGTGAATCGTGGAAGACATCAGACATGCCTCGGTGTGAGACATGGCGATAGTTGTGGGTGGAGACGGTGCTTTGATGGAGGAGAGGGGTACGAGGATTGGGATGAAGGATTTCGAGCATGACATAGTTTGGCCCTGACGCAAACATCCTCCTGGTCGCGTGCCTTTTCTTCTGGGAATGCTTTCGTCCACACACAAACGATCGCAACCCTCGAAGTGATGGCACAACCACCCGCTTGATTGCTCTCCATTGATGACGACGAGTGCGTACCAGGGTGCCTTGTCCTTGCAAACATTAATAAACGTTTACGTCCGTACCTCGAACTTCCCGAATATATACTACACCGACAGCAGGCCAAGCCTTGGCGTCGATTCAATGGCTACTCGATCGCATTCGTGTGACTGAAAGGTTTCAGCATGGGAGCGAGCGTGCTGTCGGACAGCATGGTAGTGTCGCTCAGGTCCCTGGCACGCGATGTGGTCCTGCAGCTGGAGTTGCTAGCACGATGACGATCCCTCCGTACAACGAGCGCCGCGCTTTGCAATTTGCGGGACTGCGCAAAGGTCGTGGACTCGTGGTCGAGCCTCAATGCCTGATGCTGGATGCCTCATTTCGATCGACAACCCAGCGGTGTCCTCTGCGAGCTGTCTCTTCCTTCATGCGGCATATCGACGGCTTGATCTATCAGCCATGCAGGATATATCATGGCTGCTTGAGCAATCTCGACCGAGAGGTAGTCTGGTGACACTGCGCTGCTGGGTAGGTGCAGCAGATCGACAGAATGGCTGAGAATGCCCTTCTGCGACGGTCCCTTCGACCCACCGCGTCCGTGGGCTGCATTCTCGTAAAGTGCCATCTCCGGCGAACAACACGCTTCAGGCGAACGACGACACGCCCTGAGAGGACCAATATGCCGCTGGTCGTCGAGTTGAAGTTCGTAGCATGCCTGGACGGTGCTGGTAGCCTGGTCCCATGATGCGACCACTTGCAGGACGAATGCAGTCGTTGGCCTTGACTTGGTCGGAGCAGCTGAGTCAGAAGTGTAGATTGAGGGGTAAATTGAATGGACGCTTTCACTCCTCAACACCTCCTCCGATGCGGATCACGGCAAGATGGGTCGCCTGCGGATGTCGTTAGAACGAACGTCCAATCGTAAGAGATCACAGCCGTACTAGGTCAATCTCATCTCACAAATGTCCAAGGAGCCGGAGCACACTCATCTGCATTGGTGGGGCTCCAATTTGTCCGGGTAAAAAGAGTGAGGACTGCGATACTCGTTAGCAAAAACGCGCGACGAACATCAAGGAGATCCGACATACTCGTAGTTGGGGTTGCGACTGCAATGGCCGTACCACCAATCGCCGTTGTCGCACTTGCCGGTGCATTTCCCAGTGTCCTCCGTCTTGACTCTGCATTGGACCGGAGATGTCGGTGTCGTCTCCAGAGTGCAGGCACTGCTTCATGCTTTTGATCCAGAGTCCGTGATTTGTTGACAATGTCGTTGCTGACGGGCTGACAAGGAGCCTTGCCATGTTACCATAGCCGGGACCATGTCCATGGCATGATCATTGACTCATTGTTTTGTTGGGTTTGTCGTGACCGCCCATCGACATAGTCCCTCAACAATCCTTCCTTCGTTTCCCTGGTGAAGGAAACCTCATTGTGGCCAATATGGCACTGTTGTCCACACCGTCGTCTGGCAAGTCGTTCGGCTACTATGGCAGTGACGAGAAGTGGATTGATGAGAGGAAGCAAGAGTCTAAGCTGACCGTGAGCATTCTTTACCCTGTGGCTGCACCACCAGCCATAACAACAACAAAACGGTTGGCAGTCACCGCCCATCGAACTAACCACTCTTGGTGAGGGTTTTCAAGGGCTTGTATTGGCAATTTTCGCACCCTTAGCGTGTAGTATTGCGCTAATATTACACCCTTAAGGGTGTTAGCATGTTTATAGCATAATTATTGTTTTGTTGTTGTTTATAGCTAGCAGTATAGCTATAGATAAAGAGTCCTCGTGTCCTTATAGCTAGTCTACGCTCTTTCTTCCCTTTAATCCACTTCTTACTACTATCGTTATTATATTACTACTATATCTTCCTTACTATAAACGCTATTCCTTCTAATATCGCCTCGTTTCGTACTTAGCTCTTCTATATTTACTAGTCCTTAGAGTTCGAGCCGGTAGAGTTTTAACGCTAGTAGCTATTTATAAGTAACGTATAGAAGGAGGTTAAAAGAGGTCTATAGACTTAGGCGTTTACGGAGCGTATAAACTACTAGTATCGTTATAAACGTATAACTCGGACTCGCGGCGCTAGTAATAAGGCAAATAGTAAGCGGCTCGCGTAGAGTGCGCCGGATTATAGTAAGTTTATTAGACTAGTAGTATTCGGCTTATAGTAAGGGCGTTAGAGCATAGAGCGGTAATTAGATACTAACTTCTTATAGACTATAAGGCGTTAATTACGGTTATCTACTACTACTATAATGCGTTTAGTAAGTAGCTAATAAAGGTAGTAGTAGAGCGTACGTAAGATAAATAAAGCTCGGCCGAAAACTACTACTACTCGTTAGTAGTAGTTATAGACGCTCGAGGCGTAAATAAGGGCCTTCGAGAGGTTATTAAGTATAAGAAGTATAAAGATATCGTAGTATATAGAACGCTAGCTAGTAATCCTACTAGTAATAAAACTAATTCTTACTATTGTTAAGTTATATATACGTACCTCCTAATATACGACTATACGTTACGTAAGCGGCATTCGCTACTACGCTCGGCGTTATATTATCTACGTATTATTAACAACCTTACCTAAGGTCCCGAGCTAGGCTATACCTTAGCCTTCCCTAACAATTACCTCCCTCCTCCGAAGGAGACGTCTCGGCTTCTATAACTATCTTACGTTCGGCCTACTAAGCGTAGGCCTAGTCTTTATCTAGGGCTACTTTCTTTATTAACTTCTTAATATAGCGTTTATATCGTAACGCGCGCTTTGTTTATATATGTTAATTGTTGCTTACGGCTCTACTACTAGTAGCTATATTTTAGCGGGTTCTTTATAGTTAAGGGCAACCGCTTATAGGTAGGTGTTATTAATGTTTTCGCTCGCGAAGTTTTCCTCTACTCTTCTTTAACTTTATTAACGCTCCTCTCCTATAACTAGTACTATAAACTCTAATAATACTTAAGCTCTCTATAAGCGTACTATACGCCTCTACTATCTCTATAATCTCTTATTAAGAAGCAAGCTTCTAGCTTACGAGCTACTTATTATATATACGTATATTATAAATACCTAGTAAGCGAATCGTAATGCCTCTATAAGTATAGCGTACGCCGGCTATTATACTAACTCTCCCTCCGCGTACTATCGAGGACCGCTATAGTAAGGTAGTACTAATATACGAGCACTACCTACGCTATACGTACGATAGTATACTAGCTTCCCTCCTTCGATTCTTATAGGTATAGTAAGCTAACCGCATACGTATAGCTAATAAGTAGCCGTACGATAGTAATATAACCGCTAGTAATAAACGTAAATACTAGCGCTATAAGAAGAATAACTACGGCTACGAGACTATCGAGTACCTGGACCTTAAGTTATAGGCGACTTACCTACTAGAGCTCCGCTTAGAGCATAAGGACTTCGAGCTAGCCGACGGCGACGCGCTATACCTCTAAGCGCGCCTAGAGTCGGTAGGTACCGATGTTGCCCGTACCCTTAAGATTAAAGAGGCGAATAGCGGGAAGTACGTAGGCGGGTTAGCGATCTCTTATAAGATAGGCGTAGGTAGATTAGTAGGCGAAAGCTCCTAGCCTAACCTCCTTCTTATATAGGGCGACACTACTACTACTAATGCTATATTCGAGCTCTAGTATAAGGTAAGCTAGCTTCTTACTTACTTATCGATTGCTTTACTAATACTTTTCGTAGTCTCTCCGCCTATAGGGCGCTACTACGCCTACCCTCTAGGTAGCCGCCGCTGCCTTTGCCTATAATAGTAGTACTTAGGTAGAGACCCTACCTTAGGGTTTCGAGAATATCGAGATAGACAAGGAGATAGAGGATAATACCTAGGCCGGGCGAATAGCCGGCTCTTCCTATGCTTCTAGGCTACTTACTACTAGCGTTACGCCCGCTTATTGCGGTACTAGGGGGTTTTTTCCCTTTTAAATAAAGGCTTTTTTCCTCTATGCTTACCTCTTCTGTCTCTTCTACCTTTTAGGTCCTTTTATAATAACCTTGTCCTTACGTAACTCCTATGCGTCTATTAGGTTAGCCGTACCCTCGCATTCCTTAGCTATCTACTAGCTATCGTATTCCTTACGCTAGTCCTTCTAGTATACGAAGTAGAACTTCCGATCCTTCGTTACACCTAGGATCTCCTCGACTTCGTACTCGCCTATTTCGTCTACGATAGGCATACTAGCCTTATAAGACAAACCTAGGCGGTTACGCTATAGTTCGAGGTAGCTAACGTAGAACACGTTATAAATACGCGAGTTACTTAGGAGCGCTAGGCGATACGCCTCTAATCTAACTACGTCTATTACCCGGAAGGGGCTAACCTATTTAGGTCCTAAGGTCTTCTTAGGCATCTTAAGCTTTAGGTTCTTTATCGATAGTACGACCTTATTACTAATGCTAAACTGCTTTAGCTTATAATTTTTGTTATAGTACTTCGCCTAAGACTCGGCTACTTTTCTCTAGCGTTCCTTAAGCTTCTCGTATATCTCCTTTAAGCGTGTTACTATATCGATTACTATAGGCGTCCTTTCCCTAGGAATCTCGCCTCGAGATTCCGTAGTAAGGGTAGGATTCTACCTATATATAACGTAGAAGGGACATATGCCTAACGCAAGGTGTTCGCTATTATTATACGTAAATTCCGCCTATACTAACAATTTAGCCTAGTTATCCTAAAACTCGCTATAATAGTAGCGTAGGTATTGCTCTAGTGTTTAGTTAGCTCTCTCCGTCTACCCGTCCGTCTATAGATAGAAGGCTATAGATAGCCTACGAGTTATATACGACTCGTAGTAGAAGTTGCTCTAGAACTAGCTCGTAAATAGGGATCCTCTGTTACTAATAATGCCTCTTAGCACTCTATAGTGCCGCACAACTTTATCTACTAACAGCTTCGTAAGCGTTATAGCCGTATAAGTCTTATCTATTAGGATATAGATGTTTATTTTCGAGTAGTAGTCGACTATTACGAGGATAGTAGTATAAACTCGGCCGTCTCTTATGCTTAGCGGAAGGTCTATAATAAAGTCTATTAACAATTCCTACTATAGACTGTCTAGTAAGGGAAGCGTATATAACTCGCTATAGGGACGATACCGACGCGCTTTAGACACTTAATAGGTTAGATAGGTAGATACGTATTCTATTACTTCCTTGTCTATACCTAGCTAGAAGTACTTCCTCCTTAGAAGTGCTAATACCTTAGCTTTGCCGAAGTGTCCTACTAGTGCGTCGTCGTAATGTATACGGATTACCTACTTCCTTAATATAAGGTCGCTAGGTACCTAGAGTTTCTTACCCTTATATAGTAGGCTATCGACTATTAAGAAGTCCGTATACGGTCCTTTTACGAGGTGCTTACTATACTCCTTGTCGTGCTTCTATAGTATACTAATTATTCCTTTTAGCATCTTAGATAGTAGTATATAGGCCTACTTATCTGAAACCGCTATACGTACGACCCTTATAAGTAACGTAGGTAGGACGCTTATCCTTAGGACGGCTACTTAGGGAATTAACTTCTACTGCTCCTTATAGGTAATAACGATCCTCCTTATAAGGGGATCGCCTCCAGCCGCTTTATTAGTTGCCTAGTACGCTAACTTGTTTTATAAGGTTGGGAGTAGCGTGCTTACCGCTTGCTTCTCGGTTACGTAGTCCGGGCGCCTTAACGGCGCATCGGCTAGGTTAGTCTTCCTAGCTCGATGTTTAATTACGAAGTCGAAGGGCGCTAGAAAGAT
>JALRMM010000411.1:0-30983 GCA_026122155.1 Zymoseptoria crescenta
AATATTTACCTCTACTTCCTACGCATTCGGCACCCCTCTAACAAACTTACTAATTTCGAACTCTAGCGCTAGCATAACCTAGTCTGGATTCCTACGATGTACTAGGTCTTCGATAAGGACGAACAGTGCCGAGTGCCGAACAACTATCTTGCGGCGAAGTTACGATGTAAGAGCAAGAAATCGGAGTCCTATATTGGGTCCTCTAACGCGCGTAATACTATAGCGCAGATTAATCTTACTATAGACCCTCGCTACTATCCTAAGCTCTAGGACGCCGTCGAGTAGAAGCTTGCTATGCTGTCCCCGGACGACCCCCTTGCCTTTCCGCAGATGTTCTTTACGTCGAAGAACACTAAGTACGACGCGCGATTCCGGCACAATCGGCTCGTCGATACTCTTGAAGGATAGGAAGTATTCGTTCAGAAGTCTTATAATATAAGATACGTAGACAACCTTATTGTCGACCTCGGAAAGGAGGTAACCCCGACGGCAACGTACTAGAAAAACAGCGGCTTCTTTCGCGCCTGCTACGTGAAAAAGGCCCTTCGTTCGCTTTATTACTCGCCCGAGACGTCTATCCCGAATCCGCTCTCTGGCTTTACTTAGTACTCTTACTACGGCCTCCGCGACCTGTCTAATTTCACAGCCGTCCCCCCTACTAAGTTAATAATTGCGGAATGGGGCCTTCTCTACTCCTAATAGTACTCTTAAATCAAACAGGCCCTCGATGCTACTAAGGTCTACCTGTTCGCAAATAACGGGCTTAATTTCCTATCCGTAGGACTAGCTAAAGTTGGGGACGTTAACAATTATTACACAGGTTAACGAGTTGACTAGCTATCGTTAACGGAGAGCTATATCGCGAGTAAAATACGCACTAGTAACAGCCTTAGTCGGCGACGCTGCGATACGCCCCACCCTACGAGGGAAGAGCACCGAATAACCTTCTCGGCTTTAATAGACCTCCTCGACGAAGCTAAGGCAGACACTAACTAGGATCAAATACTAGAACCGCGGCCTCGCTATCCGCTGCTGCCGCTATAGGTAATCCCTACTAGGACATTTTTCTCCTTTATATAGGACACCCTAGACGCGCGATGCACTTATATCGAGTAGATTCTTATACGTCGCGGCGAGTCGGTCTTATCGACGCATACCGAGGTTCTATATACGATAATACTGTCCCTACGAGTCTTCGCCCAGGCAGTGAACCTAAGCTCGGAGGTACCTAGGCTATAGATATATAAGAAGCGGGACCCTTACGACAAACGACGCGGAGCCGGATTTTCGCCCAACTTTAAGCATTACGGATTCTACTGGATAAGTCGGATCGTTAACTGGAGGAAGGGCGTTATTATCGACAGATACCGTCCGGACTTCTTATACGCCTTTAACAGGCTCTCGCTATTTAAAAACAGCGGCCCGCCGGCTCGAAGGGCAGTCCATAACTAGGACGCCCTAGAAGCGGCGGGCAAGATTATAGGATTCGCCTAGAAGGTACAGACCGAGACGTTCCATAATGTGGTCGTGTAGGCACTAGCCCACTTAACGGTCCGGCAGTTTCGAGTCGACGTCCGTAAGTCTATCGTTCGGGACTTTAAAAACGATAGCCCCCTCGACGACTACGGTTAACGGCCCTTTACGAAAGACTACCTAGAGATACACTGTCACGGTAAGTACTGCCTCGCGGAGCGCACTACGTAGGCCTTACGGAGTCCAATGTCTCTACTAGACTACTACTTTGGGGGCCTAGGTCTGAACCTACCCGCTCCGGGGCGGAAAAACTTCGATAAGGCCACGTATCGCCGGATCGGGGGAATAGTAGAGAGGGCGAGTCGCGGCCTCCTTGCTCGGGTACCTCCTAGATCCCCGACATACGGGCGTACGGTCTTTTAGACTTACCTCCGAATTATATATCTTATAGGGAATACCGTGTCTCCCAACGTACGAGCCGGATGCACTAGTCTAACCGAACAAAACAAGGCATCGTAGCGACGCTAGATCCGCATCGCGTATTCGGCAGCCCCCTCTAACGACATTAAAGACCCGTAAGTAGTGTACTCCGGCTTGGATAGCAACTTCTACCGGTTCGCGGCCGGTTAGGCGAGCGACTTCGACTACTCCTCTCGCCTACGCCGGCATCGATAGGAAATAGCGGCTAGGAGCCCAGACGAGCTCGTAGAATTTGTCGAAGAAGAAATGCGCAACTAGTTCGATACAATGCAAAGGGAAGCGGAAGGAACGGCGAAGCTAGCTAGGAGGGCTTAGTAAGCTGCAAAGACCCCTTTTATAGACAGACTTTCCGGCCTTTCGTAGATAGACACATATATTAACATCTTCTATCTATCTTGGTTATAGGATCCTTCTACGCGAGCCGCCACCGTTACGTTAAATTAAACTGGAGCCCTAAGTCCTAGTACTACTTACTAGTACGGCTCCATCGGCAACTACGTTATAATGTAGAGGGATCGGTCGACACTAAGGCTAGTGTCGTACCAAGCTATTTCCGGTCGGGATTCGCCGGGCCGGCCGCGCCGCTCTTACTACTGCCCGTTTATCTACTAATATACACTATACTACTCTCACGACCCTTACTATAAGTTATCTCGCCCGGAACTACCCCCCACCGCTTTACAATATGTAAGAGGAGCAACGTGCGGCTATCTAGGCTATACTAGACGAGACTATCGCCGAGTACGGCAACCTCGACCCTACCCTCGAAGCGGTCCCCTAACTTCGAGGTTATTAAAACCTTAGGCACGAGCATAGCTACCCACACTCGCCCACGGATACTTTGCCCGTCGGTATAAAACCAAAATCACACCCAACCCTATTACAAGAACCCGTGGAGCCGACGGCGAGATCCCCTACCCTAGCGAAGGGACCTAGCTAGACGTAAACGGACGAGGCGGGGTTGACGACGGCGTCCTCTTAGCATACGTCCCGTCTCCTAGTAGCCGAAGAGGAGAGCTTTAGCGGCTCTTAAAGCCTAGACAGCGCAGCGCTAGACGACAATAGGATTAAGGAAGACCTAGGTAGGTGCGCACCGTTACCCGTTTACCTAGAGCATACTAACCGTGGGATAGAATTCGTTAAAGCGCTTATGTACGTAATGCAACTTATGTATAAGGAGACCTCGCCCGACGGCGGCCTACCGCCCTAGGACATTCCCGAAGACGAGAAGGAGGCGTTAGATTAGAACCGCACCTCTAGGACGGATTCCGCGCCCGACCCCCGGCACTCCTAGCGCCGAGACTATAACAACCGCTGCGTTCGAGTCGCTAGGATGTCGGCGACAGACCACGGCTATCGAGATAGGTATAGTCGTCGTTGCACCGATAGCCTTGCTAGCTAACAAAATTATGCTAGCCGTACGTTACGTATCGCGCGTTCTTTACTCGTAATCCTCGTCCCTACTCCAACGTGGATAGACCTCGTGTTACCTTCCATCGCTATTAGTTCCGTATTAAGAGACGTTTCATAATCGGGCGGAACCCCCCCCCCGCCCCTACTGTTCCAATACCCTATAATTCGATAGCGGGATTAGTCTTAGCACTGCTTCGATTATCCTTGTCTCCTTCTTATCGTTAACCTTCTATTAACAAAACCCCTTGCCCTCTACATCGCTCGTTGCTAGGTTATCGTGTCGCACCGCACTCGCGCCGTCGTTCTACTCCCGACATCGACGCCTAGCGGGATTCCCTTTCGCGGCGTGTCGAAAGCATGTCGAATCCCTCGGTTACTAGGAATAGCGCCCAGGATAGGCTTATTAAGCTTATCGAGAGCCATTAGAATAATCCCGAATACATAGCGGAGGTAGCTCGCATAATTCGATAAAGTACTAATGTCCGCTACCCCGATATACGCTTATGCTAACGAAACGAAGCCGAGGAACGTAGAGCTAAAGTACCTCCGTCGGCCTACGGTCAAGAGCCACTATTAGCTCGGCGCCCAAACGGACGGGTTAAGTAAGCCTCCTCTTCCTATACAACCCCCAAATCGTCCTCTAAGTCTTACTTAGATACTACTACTATAGGGGCTTCCCTATTACCGACTATAGAGCCCTACCGTACGGAAGCCGGCATTAACCTAGAGTCGTACTCGTAAAGTAGATTACCCTATCCGAGTTAGTTAGTCGATTCCGTATATACCGAGACCGAGACGATAGGTAATTATTTGGTATTATAATTAACCGAGGTGTCGAATAAGGATCCGGACATTAAGCTACGTACGTCCAGCCTATCGATTAAATGCTATACATACGTTTCGATCCCGTTCCTTCTCTACTACGAGCATTCCGCTAACGTAGCCACATCTCTTATAGGTCCGGAAGTGCGACATGTTAAGACGAAGGACCGTAGCGGCAGAACCGCGTGTCCACCTCGGGGTACGCGCCTTTCCACACCTCTATATATAAAGGCGTCCAGCGACGTTATTAGATGTAACCCGTAGCTAGAGCTTACTGCTCCGCCGACCCGACCTACTAAGTCCGACGGAAAAGAGGGCGAGACTTGCGCGCCGTAAGCGAACTCAAGCTTCTTATTAAATATACCCCAGATGTCGTAGGATATATAGTCGTTTAACAGTACGACCCCGGATCCCGACGTAGGTCTAGTTATTATGCATCGTAGAAAGACACCTTCAACGCCATTACCTAGGAATAGTCCGGATCCGAAACGAGCTCGCATCGAATTAACACATAGCCGTAGGGTATCTCTCTCACCTTATCGGGAACGGAAGAAAAGCGTTAAGGAGATAAAGGACCGGTTTAACTTCACGGTATTTGGCACGCCGCTACCGGAGGATTTAGAAGTCTCGGACGGGAAGTAGTTAGTAGGGCCCGCGGCTACGCGGACAACCTAGAGCTAGTACTCTACCGCAAGAATTGCAAAGAACGCGGAATAACTAGTATCCGCAATGTGTACGTAGTATCCTATCTCTTCTAGTCGTCTACCTTCGCGAGTATTAATCCGGATTATAAGCTACCCTATACGCATTGCTCCCGCTAGACCTTATGTAATAGCCCATAGTTCGCCCGATTCCGGCTTAACGTTCTGTATAGTATACGTGCTATATATAGAAAGCCGACCCTCCACGTATTTCCACTACCTACAAAGGGACTCGCTACTAGCACACCGCATGTTTCTACTAGCTCTATACCTACTATAAGCCGAGCCGCTGTTCCACCCGAACGGCATAGACTCATAGACACTACTATAACATTCTCTCGCCCTTCTAGTATTACTTAGAGCATCCTATGTCCGCTCTCTAACTACGTTACCGACGATTTGGCTTAGTACGATCCTGGAATTTGTGTCGGCGGGAGTGGGGCCACGCGGATGCGGCCGCGATTAACAAACTAAGCGGATACATCCATTATAGTCTAAAAGAGCTCTCCACCTTTCTCGACACTTTAATATCGGCATTCCGTAACCACTATCGTACCGTACTTTACTATGGACCCGAGGAACGTGCGCGCTAGGAGGGTAGATCGAGGAGTATCCCGCCTCGATCTCCGATACGATGTACAACCTTCCGTTAACGACACCGGTACCCGCGGTTAGGACGACCTCGCGAGAATGCGTCGTAGTAGTATATTAATGGGCGATTAGCAGCTAGACTCGCCGACCCCGCGGCTACGATATAAGAAGCTCGCGAACGTAAGGCCTACTTTTATACTAACATACATCTACTAGCATCCTCTCGAGACCCGCGTACGGCAGCCGTGGAGGATAGAGAAGCTATAGAGTTATATACGGCCTCCAACACTAGGACGACAACGTCGAATGCTACCTCCCCTACGTCGCCGAAAACACTATAGAGAAAAGTAGCTAAGCCTCGCGCGCCGGTATCCGACCCGTTCACTACCCCTTAATTCAAACCCGCCGGCACCGGCATCCGAAAACCTACCTAGTAGACTCCTCGCTTAGCGGCCTCGTAGGTCGCCCTCGCAACTATTGTTAACGCTCCGGATCGTAACACGTCTTTGCTCGCTAACTACCCAACTTTCAAAGGTCTTCTTAATCCCTACATTATCTAGGATCCCGCGAGTCCCAAGTCGACCGGACGTTTCGAGGCCGTGGATACTCCTCGTAGTGCGGCGTTAAAGTAGTAGTTATTCGGTAGGTTATGTCCTATATAATGGATATTCCCCGATACGCCGTATCGCTAACTTCGAGTAGATAAGGCGACTATCCCCGGCCAGGACGTATCGCCGCGGGTAGTAGAAGAGGAAGAGAGTCCGGCGCGTGCGAAGAACCTATTACCGTCGAAGTCGAGCGCCCCTCCCAGTATAGGCAAAGTCGAATCGAAGAGGTCTAGTATGCCGATCGCACCTTAGACTTCCAGCCTCCCTACGGACGTCGTTAACTTATGCTCCAACGTAGAGGAGTCGGCCCTAGAGAAGGTAACGACGAAGTAGGAAGGGATCGCCGGGAAAGGCACCGCGGCCGGCCGGCCGGATCGCTCTCTAAGCGTCGTTTATACCTCCGACTCGGGTTATTAGGGCAAGCAGCCAATCTCGGCGATAGTTCTACTAGCGAGCGGAAAGAGGACCGGAAAGGCGGTCCGAAAAGCCCACGATAGTACTTAGCTACATAGGAAGTCTTCGCTAGCCGTTAAGCTAGCTTCACGTCGGCTAGTAGACCTTTATCCTAGCGCGAACTCGTTTCTTCCTCGAGGCACTCGCTTGGACACCCCCGTGTCTAGGGTAACGATTAATCCCCCCGAATCGAGTTCGAAGAACCCCGCGCGCTTAATCGTCGAGCTATCCGATAACTAATCCGCGTCCAGCGGTGAGATCCGCGATAGATAGGATATAGGCACCGGGAGGATATTAGTAGGGTTCTTTCGGTGGAGCTGTCGCGCAGTATTGCTTATTCTAGCTTAATGCGTAGCGTTAGTAGAGGACACGACGTGGTCCAGTCCACGATTATAACATTGTGCGTTATATTCGATCTCCATCCTCGCTACATAGCCAGGTTCGGCATAACCCCAGTGTTACTGCTAATCGATCTTATGCAATACTTCCTCTCGAATCCCTAGTAGTCGCCGATATTATAATTTCCTATGTCTTATATCGACCTCTAGTTTGCTGCCCACTCCAATCCGCTAGTCTATTCGTGGGCTAGCTACACCGCTATGTGGTCGCTATACCCTTATATTCTCGCTTTCTTAACGTTATCCGCCGCTACGTCCGTAACCGATCCTCTAGCTTAGTATAACACTAGGACTAGTGTCGATCTAGCACGACCCGTTCTCGATCCTCTGGCTTAGTATAACACTAGGACTAGTGTCGATCTAGCACGACCCGTAACGGCCCGTAGCGCTACGACTAACATATCTTAGTCTTCCACTTCTACAGCTTCTCTATCTATCCTCCACACTTTACGCAGACCGTTACATTATAAGACGACTCTTCGAAAAGAAAGCCCTACCGTAGGGCTAGCACCCGAGCTAATCGTTAAAGACGGCGTCTAAGCAGCGGCTAGGTAGCACAACTAACACCGATCGTAGTAACACATATAGTAGCGTAGTCCAGACCTCGACCTTTACTAACTACTCGACCCTAGGCGGCACGTCTATAGACACTACGCCGTATCTCAAGCTACCCCCGTAGACGCCCGGAGTTCCGCCTGGAACGCCCGCCGTACTACCGCTAATGCCGCCGCGTAGGGGCCTAGGCTCGAGTGCCGTCTACCCCGAGCCGATACCTACGTCGAACTTGTTTACTACCGCCGATAGCGCGGTCGACTATAACATACCGGACGCCGCCGAGCCGTATACCTCGACTTAGGCTACCGACAATAATGCGCCACAGTCCCCGACAGCCGCCGTAACGGCCGTACTAGCGACGCCGCGGTCAAAAGTCATAAGCTCCTCGGATACTTAGTAGTTAGGCGCCGGCAGCCGTAAGCATCGGCGTAACGGCTCTCGCTCCGGTAACGCCGTTACCGCTATCTACCGCTACGAGCACACTAGCCTGCTCGCTAGCAGTCCGCCCTACAAGGGTAGTCTAAACCCTTACATCGTCTAGCCCGCCCCGGCTATTATAGGACTATTAATGTCCCCAACCACTACTACACGTAACCCCCGTCCCTCTAAGTATTAGGAACCTATAGGTAAGTTTATCGGGGCGTCAACACCCACTACTACCCTACTAACTGCGTATAGAACTAGTAACGCCCGCTCGCATACCCAAAACGCCGGCGGATAATAAAGGCGACGTCCCCGTTAACACCCCTCGCTTAGCGTTCCGCCCGGCACCGACCTCTCGTCCTAGTAGGTAACATCGCCTCAGACGTCGTGGGATTTCCCGTTACTAACCTCTTATAGAACTAGCAACGCCCGCTCGTATACCCGATACGCCGGCGGACGATAAAGGCGACGTCCCCGTTAATACCCCTCGCTTAGCGTTCCGCCCGGCACCGACCTCTCGAACTAGTAAGTAACGTCGCCTTAGACGTCGTGGGATTTCCCGTTACTAACCTCTTATAGAACTAGCAACGCCCGCTCGTATACCCGACATACCGGCGGACGATGAAGGCGACGTCCCCGTTAACACCCCTCGCTTAGCGTTCCGCCCGGCACCGACCTCTCGAACTAGTAAGTAACGTCGCCTTAGACGTCGTAAGATTTCCCGTTACTAACCTCTTATAGACCCCGGAACGCCTACTCGTAAACCCAAAACGCTTATAGAGCACGACGATAACGTCGCTACTAGCACCCCTAGTTTCGATCGGTCTTAGGGCCTCTCGTCCCGGCCGGCTAGCAGGCTCGGCCGCTCTAACACTAACAAGAAGGAAGGGGAGCAGGAGCAGGAACCTACTACTAAGAAGAAGAGGACGTCTTCCTCCGGAAAGATAGTTTCCTTCGACGACGCTAACGGTCTAGATAGTCGGAAGCCGACTTAGTCTAAGGACAAGAAGGAGACCGGCGCGCCCACTACGGGCACTACCCGCAAGTCTCCCCGTTCTAGCAAGTCCGGAAGAAAGTCAGGCCGTAAGTGGGATTTTCGTAACGATTTCACCCGCGAGCGTGCTAGTAAGAGTCCCTAGAACCTTTTTGCAATCGGTCGAGGAGTAAGTAGTTTAGCCCCTCCTTATCGAACAAACATAGCCCGATCGTATAGAGCGCACGAGATTGGTTATAGAGACGACGATAGATGCACGGGTAGATACACGAAGTTACCGTCTAGCTTAAGTCCATAGATTTTGCAATCGGTCGAGGAGTAAGTAGTTTAGCCCCTCCTTATCGAACAAACATAGCCCGATCGTATAGAGCGCACGAGATTAGTTATGGAGACGACGATGGATGCACGGGTAGATACACGAGATCACCGTCTAGCTTAAGTCTATAGATCGAGTACGGTCGACACTATCGCTAGGACTCCCCCCGTGTTATATATATTGCCCCTGGACGACATAACTCTTATAATTAGTGCACTATATAAGGTGCAGCTTCACTTAACATCTTTATAGCGTGGAGATAAAGCCGACCTCTTGTGTGATTTATACGCATAGACCTAGGGGGAAGTGCCTCGGTTGTACCTATCGTAAGCGTACGTAGTAACGCAACACGGTAACTATCGGGACGGCTTACACGAACCCACCCCTTCTAGGCCCGTCTTCTAGACCAGTTCTACGTAGGAGTTCGGCGACTCGTAGTTTCTAGGAGGAGGAACTAAGGCAGTATATACGGAAGTTGAAAGGTGCACACTTCTTTTGTGTCCGTCGATAATAATAGAACATCCTTATGCGAAAATTTCCTCCTCCCTCCCGAAACTGCCCGCCGTACTACTACAACGCTCCGTCCTAGCCTCTCTAAGGGCACGACTATTACCTAAGGCGTAGATCCGCTAGCACTAACCCTAGACAGATTAGCGTTATCTTAGAAGCGCCTAGTGTCCTCGCGAGCTTATCCCTTCCTAGGTACCGGGCTTTCTCCAGCTTCTCTATCCTATCGTAATAGTATCCCCCGTTATAGGTCGCCTCGTCGTACCGAAACATAACGCTAACGAAGTAATTCGCATTTACTCCGAAGATCGCCGATCGTAGCTAGTATGGCGCCGCTTGCATTGGTTTACAATTTCCCTCCACCCCGGGGCTTAAGGGAGTGTAATAAGACTATGTAATGCTCCGGCCCTATTCGAGAAATTCGGCTCGCTAGCGAAGAGTACTGCCCGTTAGGTGCAGTAGCGGGGGAAGGGCACCGCTAACTACTAGACGGTACTACCTCCACTGCTCCGGATGCTTCTTATAGGGCTTAGGGAACGAGTACATCCGGAATATTAATCCTAGCAGATTACCGAGGGGCAGCCTTATAGATACGACATCCGCCGGAATGCATAACTCCTCTATGTCCAGAACGACCGAGCTAGAGGGTTTGCCTCTATATAGACCCAGATTACATCCGCTTAGACGTACTAGTCTTATATAAGCCGAGGGAACGCCCGTGGCTACCCACTCTAAGAATGCTCGAGCCGAGTCGAATTAAGCTCCGCCTCTCTTACTTACTATCCGCTAATATGCCCTTTATATCTTGTCTCGCCGCGCGCTTAGATTCTCGTAGCTTAATAGGTTCTATAGTCTCTAGAGGAGGGAGATCGCTTCGCTATGCAGATTACCTACTGCGCCGTGCATTCTATAGTCGATAAAGCGATCTACATTGCGCTAGCTAAGATATGTCCATTTGCAGCAATAGAGAATAGCATCGATCCAATAGCTTAAATTCCTCTATGTAGGGACTAGGTAGGTAGCTACAGAGTCCGGGCGGCTTAGCATCCAGTTATCTCCTATACTCTAAGCGTTCGATAAGGAGGGCTGCCTTACGACCACTCCGTCTCTCGCGAACTCCTCTATAGGCGCAGTAGTCGAATGCGCTATCTCTAACGGGGAGAGATGTTTCGTTGGATATGCTTATAGAGTAACCCTCGTAGTCGATTGCGGTAGGATATTAGGGCGGAATCTATATCCCGCGATTATTGCTATAGTTATAGCGTAGAGCGGGACTGTTTCCGGTCCTAGTAGCTCCGCAAATACTATTAACCACAGCACGTCTTAGCACGATCCTCGAGCTAGCATCGGTCTAACCGACTATAGCTAGCGTAATATACTCTACCCGCGCCGGGAACAGTCCTACCCCCGCAACAAACCTCTAGCTATTGTCCTCCCTTATGCGAACGAGATAGCTCTATCGCTATGCGACTCCGGTTTATTATCGTGGACGGAAACACTTATAGCGAGTACCTCCACGATATTTACGAGTCCCACGACATCTCCTTTTACGACTACCGCCGCCGCTAACGACGCGAGATGGAGACACCCCCGACGAAGCGAGCTCCTTAGGTTAGCTAATCGTACAGGCATAGTCGCCGCGATAAGGCCGCCTACTAGCATACCTACTACAACGGGACCTTAATACTCGGGGACCGTAGTAGATACGAGCAGTTTATGTAGAGTGCGGAACTCTTTCTCGAGACACTAGACTTTATGTTACCCCTAGACCTAACATAACTCCGTCGGGTTAGCAAAAGATTCAAAGATACTATCGACAACACTTCGAGGTACGTACAACGGATGTTTCTGGAACCCGAGACCTCCTATAGTGCGGCATTACGGTCCTCTATCTAGCCCGAAATTAAGGCCGCTCCATTGCTCGATTAGCGCTATAGTCGTACTAACGAGGTCCTCGAGGTAGAGCTATAACACGTGCCCCGTCGCGACGTTAGAATTAATACTATACTCTTCCGCTGCATAGACCGCGAGAAGAGAACAACCCTCTTCCGCTTCTCTCCCCTTATTACCTTGGGATTCCGGTATAGAGTACTCGACGGCCGAAGTAGGCGGGGTGTTGCGCACCCCTCGAGCTACTAGAACATGTACATTACGCAGCTACCGGTGCACGAAGTCCTAATTAATGGACTTATACTCCCGTCCCGCTACATTAAGGTCGTCGAGTCCGACGGCACCGGCGTTCGCCTCGTTAATATCTACTAGCGTATCGCCGACATAGAGAGATAGCCTAGCGCTCTTCCGGGCGACTATACCCGCTCCCTTAACTACTTCTTCGTCCAGCTTCCGCGCTGCGGAATTACTAGATAAGGGATAGCGAAGCCTATCGCTCGCTTCGTGCAAGATTCGGATCCGGTACAACCGGGCTCGGGTAGTACGGGGGCGATGTTTGGTATAGCTTGAATGTTAAATTTTACCGACGATCGTTAACTAGCTCGCTATAGGAGGGCCGCTCCACGGTGTGAGACGTAGTAATTATATAGACTAGTATCGAGCGTTGTTATTGCCTTAGTCTTATCGGATAGCTAGGCACTTACATATTTCACTCCGCATACGAAGCTCGAGTGCCGATTAACATATAAGTATTTAGCATTACAACCTTATATACCCGTTCGCGGCCGATCCTATCTACCCTTTAGCGACATCTAGTGTTCCACTCGAACTTGCCCTTAACATATCCTAAAGCCCACTACACGTCCGCTAGTAGTTAGCCTCGATCTTGCCCTCCCCGGCGCCCCCCTAATAGTCTTATCCCGAGCAGGTCCACTTCGTAATTGCCTTTCTAGTCGCCGTCCTCGTCGGTGTCCTCGTCGGTGTCCTCGAAATCAAACTTATAGTCTGGATTACTGTCCTTCCTACTCCCTAATGCATCGTCCTCGTAGGTAAGGTCGACGACTTCTACTACATACGACCCTTCCTAATCCCGCTTCTCCCGCGTCCACCTTAGCATCCGATGCTCGGGAGTTCCGAAGTCCTCGTACGCCGGGTATAGATGGTCCTCGACCTCGTATACGTCGAGCACTTTAAGCTGTAGTATGCGCAGCTATAGAGCTATCGACGACTTAACTACGGCAACGAATACATCTTCGGACGACTATCGCGTAAAAGGAGGCATAACCGACACTAACAATTGGCGTAGGTTTGGAAGCTTACGTATAAATATATTAGCCCAACGCTTGTTGTTCTCCATGCTTATTACTATCTACCGTTAAGCGACGCTCGAGGCTAGAATTAAAGTGAGCGACGAGGTATACGAGAAGGAATCCGAGATTTTCTTAATGTCCGCCGACTTCACGTATGTAAGGGCCAAGTTGTGGGCTTCCAGGGTGCGAGGGAGCTTTTCGACGACTGTACATAAGCTATAGAGGTTAGTAAGCTATCGAGGTGTCGGGAGATTAGTGTAGCGCTGTCTCGACTTACTTTTCCTATATTTATCTATAAAGCGGTGGCTAACTAGAAGAAGGTTCGTCCGAGGGACGTTGCGAAACCGTAGGTTAACACCCTAAAGCTAAGACTTATCCTTAACCGAGAAGCTATAGATGAAGTCCCGTAGCTCTCTTAGTAATTCGAAGAAGTCGAAAACTCCATCGCTTAAGGGTATAGCCGCGCTTGGTTCCGGAAGAGGGTTAGGGACGTACTAGGCCGCTATAGTTATCTAAGCGTAGTCTATGTCTGTCGAAAACTTGATTAGTGTTAGTACTTCTCGAGGTTAAGGTAGGAGCATACGTTTGTGTTTATCCGATGCTTAGCGTCTCTATTCAACCCGTCGCTATAGTCGGAGCGGGTACGCCCGACCTACTCCCAGGTCCGACGAACCGGCCGTGGCATTGAACTTAAGCCGACTTGTCGATAGAAAAAGGTGAACTGGATATCCAACGTTCGCTACCGCGGTGAAACTCGATTCGTATAACGTGTCTAGATAGTGCAGCTAGCTAACAAGCTTCCATAAACGATGTAGGCCCTTCCGTAAACTTACTCGACTGAAACCGATTAGACATTCCACGTCTTATCGCACACTTATAGCATCGCGTAGACCTTATAGTTAGTTCACCTTCCTATTACCGTACTTCTATCCAAGCCCCTATAGTCTCGGCTCAACCTAATAACCTCGATAGGACCGCAAATGTCTTTAACGACTTACCGTTCGTGCGCTAATATACTACGCCGATCGGGTAAGCATAACCCGCGATTATCGCCGGTGTCGTAGCACCGCTACGAGACCCTCGAATATTCCGGGAGAAGCCTATTGCATTGGATGTTAGGATGTTACTAACATAGGAAGCGTACCACGTCTCGAGTTACCGTATACCTCGTATGTGCGGATATAATTACTACGGCTTATAGGTCTCTTATATATATATTCCACGTCCTAAGACGTGGATTACTACGCCTACACGTCTACTACATAGCGTGCAATAGCGGACGACATCCTAGCGCGCTACCCTTCTACGTATGTATTCAAATGCGCCAGGTTATTATCTGTCCGGATACTAATAACGAACTATTATGTGTTGGGTAGAGCATATCTAATCGAGTGGCGAAAATTACTAGAGGCCCTAGCTACTAGGATGCCGACGGTCTGCAAGGTTCACTCCGCTCTTCACTAGTGGATTAGCCCGGATAACAATTAGCCGCGCTTATCTTGTAACTTACTATCGGTTGCTTTACAGTCTACACTACTACTACTCAAAAGCGAACGCCTCTGCACCGTGTAAAAGCCGTCCTATATCGTGCCTACCTCTTGTCCTATGCTACGTGGATCTATCGTCTCGCTAATCTATAGGCCGCCCTCCTTACTACGACTTCTATTCGCTGCGTTTCGTCCGGTTAATCTCGCTCTCGAGGTAGACGATATAGAATCCTTTAATAGCGCTGGACTTCCGGGTTGGGAGCCCCACTATATCCCCTACATATAGCGTGCGTTTAGCTCTACCCGACCGTGCCGACCTAAAGGCGTTATCTGCTTTATGCCGCCCTATACACTGCCCAAGGTTCTTATGTACTCTATGCTATCGCGATATAGGAACCGAAAGGAACCGTTTCGCTCCCGTAGACGGCGCTTTATACCGATATCCGCCTCCGGACGAGAGATATAAATGTCTGTTCCGAGCCGGTCGAGTACGACTAGTCTTTGTTGGAGGGGAGTGTAACACATAGCGCATTTCCTTCCGCGTGGATCCGGGTGGGCCTTAAAGAAGTCCGTCGCTATGTCGGACAGTGTCTTATTACGTCCTATCGACCCTGCCGCCTACTAGGCTAGAACTTTTACGGTAGCCCGACGTATAACCTCTATTATCGCTCCACTCTACCTATGCTTAGCGTAGAGTAGTGTGGACGCGGTTAGAAAGGAGCATTAGTGCGTTCGTCTAGCTATATGCTCGAACATGTCGACTAGCTCCGGCATAGTCGTCCCGCCTCTTTAATCCTGCGCGAAGACTTCGGATGCTTTATAGTTATTCTCTTTTAGGGCATCCATAGCAATAGTGAACTACGTAGACAAATTCGGCGGCACTATATACTATAGGAGGTTAAATAAGGCCCATCCGATCTCGCTGCCCTTATCTACCGGGTCCTCGAAATCGATCGACCGATTGCCCGCCCTACGCTACTAGAGTAGAAACAATACTGCTTTACCCGTACACCTATTAGGGAAATAGGCGATTGGCGCCGCTAGCATAGCGTGAAAGTAAGCCGCCTCTCGAGCGTAGGGTTAATAGCGCGCCGCCGTTAATAGGGGCAATAGCCTGTTAATGCCCTTAAGATCCGGTTCCAGCTCTTTAACCGCTGCTTATAGTCCTAGGACGGTAGGTGAATTAGTCGGGGCGCCTATCGTCGTGGTGTTATGCGTATGTAGGCGGACTACCTTTCCCGGGCTAATAGCTACGTAAATGTCGAGACTTAATTAGTTATCGGAATCTCGCCCGCTACATGTTTGCCTTAGGCAAACATGCCTACGTTTGCGGTAACAAAAACGATACATTTCACCCGCTAACGCTAGCCGCTCGTCTTATCCCACATCCTTTACTACTACCTACTAACGTTAGTATCCACCTAACACACGCCCACAAGCCTCGCGAGACGCCTTATCGTACCTTTGAAGCCTACGTTCAGGTTGTAGCGCAGATCCGCCGGATAAGAGTTGGTTGTACGTAAGCCTTAGTATAGGCACCTCCCTACTATGTCGGACGAAGGTAACGAATTCGACGCTATAATAAGTCGTCCCTCTATATACGATCTCCGCTCGCTAACCGACGGTCTGCTATATTACTACGAACAATATTAAGGCTACATTACGCAGCCCGTCGAAGACGATAAAGATAGTAAGGCGCTAATTCGCGCCTCGCCGACATTACTGTCTTCTCTAACTAGAGCCTCGCTCGACGCTCGTTTTATCTCCGAATCTGAAACATGTTAAGAGCCGCTCGAGCTTCCTAGCGCGCACATCGACTTCCAGAACGAGTTCTACCCCGAGTACATCTAGGTCGGACCTTATTTCCTTACCGCGCCTCCTTAACCGTAGTATAGTCCTCCCCTTCGCACGGAGCCGGCTCCCTTCGAACGATCAAACCCCATCCCCGTACGAGCCCTCGATTTACGCTTGCCTACCTAGGTGCCTAGCGAATTTAGCTTATAGCAGCTAGAGCCCTCGAGCACCTCGTACGCGGAGGATCGATTAATAGAGCACTATAGCTCCGAGACCTACGAAGCACAAACCGCAGCGCTAGTCCTCCTAACGCAACGCGAGACCTTCGCTACGACATTGGAGCCTTATTAGGCCGCAATAGGAGGAGATATTTCAATAGAGGACCAGACTCCCGAGACGCCCGAGGTCTAGATCGCGGCGTAAGGAGGACGGCTACAACATAACACATTAGCTTCGACATCTTAGTATTAGCATAATACGATAGGGTTCGATATCTCTATAACGGATTAGAGCCTTGTTTCTACGTAAGCTCCCTAAGAAGATACCGCAGCTTAGGATAACAGCCTTTTATTCTTAGACGACGTATATATAAGTAACATACCTATATAGGCAATTTAGAGCACGTTCGTGCATTTTCTCGGCGTTAATTTCTTCTCTTTCCTCCATCGCATCTACTAACACACTACAGTAGTACGAGCCTCCCCTAGGTACTCTATACGTGTCGAGACAGCCGTTGTTTAATACCGTAGCTCCGGGCGTTCCAACGTCGGCCCTTATCGACCGAATTCACGTAGAGCTCTCTACGAGTAGGAGCACTAGGAAACAACAGCGGTTCGCCCTCGAAGTAGCCGATCTACTGTTTTCCACCTACTCTACGACATTCGTACGGGAGGTACTATCGGACATCGCCGGTAAAGTTAAATATCGTCCGCGTACCCCGACATTGCCCGTAGAGACGTCCGCGTAGATTGAAATCGTCGCTATATAATTCGCGTTCTCGGAGGAGGATCGGCAAGATCTAACGTCCGTCCTCCAACTACTATACTAGACGTAGGCACCGATACCGACGGACGGCTTATAGCTCGTCGCGCACCGCATTAGACTTAGCGATCTCGCCCTTATATACTACAAGATCTGCGCTCGCTGTCCTACATCTGCCCCTACTAACTCGCTATAGTCCTAGACGGTAGCCGCCCGTAGCCTATACGCGAGTAGAGAGAGCCCGTTAGCGGGGCGGCGAGACTTTAGGTTCCATACCTCGGAAGCTATTATAAACGATGTTATCCTAGGCTGCTAGCACGGGTGCTATAGACACTCGGACTAGAGACGGGAAGATCTCCCGAAGTGGAAGACTGCGTTTCAGCCTAGAAAAGCCGAGGGAAGTGCGCTATAAGCGCTAGAGAGACATCTCGGTCGTAGAGTGTTCGCCGTCCTATCGCAAAAACAGCTAGGCTCGAGGTACGTCGCCGCTACCTATGGAGGCGCAACATTACTAACACGGCCTAGACTTAGGGCTAACGCAAGCTCCACGCATTTCGACTATATAGCGGGGACTATCGTACGTATAGTGCCCTCGATTAGATACGCTATAGATGTACTCTAGACGGATGCTATCTCCCTAGCCCTATAGGGCGCCCCGTTGCGGAAGCAATACATAATCCAGGTACTACCGGAAGGTTAGCTAGGGGATCGAGCCCTCGAGTTCGTCGGCATTCTTTAATAAGGATCCGATACGGTAGCTACCGTACGATCCGGTCCTATAGGTAGAGGTGACGTTGGGTTATGTAGCACATATCGGATGTGCCCGGTCCGTTGAGGATCGATTTGGCTTTAGATAGCATTCTCGTGTTCTCGTAGCGTTCTTAGGCGCGACGCCCGCTATAGCTTAGTGAATGCCAATCGTATAACAGCCGTTTTTGAACTTTATCGGTCGACGTCTCTTACGTCTTAGTACGACACTACGACTAGTGTCGTCCCCCGAGATAGGATCCGCCTTTATCGGGCTAGGTTTCCTACGTCTTGGCATAGTACTGCTACTAGCGTCGTCCTCCCAAGATAACATCTATAAGAATCCCGCCTAATCCGTTAACTGCTAGTTACTATAGCGATCCCCCTCCACGTCCACGTTCTACTTCTCCCGGTATAAATCTCCGCCTTGCTTCCTTTTCTTTCTCGGTCTACTTTATTAACTATCCCTATTATAGAGCCGACTAAGCTGGACGCGGCCTTCGCGCGTTAGCATACTTCGCTCGAACCCTAAGATGTAAGTCGATCCGAGCTACCCTTAATGTACACCCGGCTAATCCTATCCGATATATAGCTCCTCGCGTTTATCGAGACCTGCGTCCTATTCCACATTAACCGCTCCCGACCCGATAAGCGCTAAAGCGAACATACGTAGATTAAGCAACTCCTCCACCGCCTTAGCCGCATAAGCCTCGAACCGACCGCATCGCCGACCCCCGTAGGGGACATCTTATAAATAACACTACCGCCTACTGCGCCGCAAGAGAAACAAGCTAACACGCCTATTATCGTAGTCGACAACGACGCCTATAAGGTTCAGGACGACTATATTACGCCCGAACTAAGCGGGCGGGTTAGTGAATATAATACGCTAGACCCGCGCTCGACCGCCGCGTAGACTATCGCCGCGAGTGCGCCGCTCGAGCTTAACCTCGCTACGCGATCCAAGGCACTCCCGACTACGGGTCCGCCGGTAGCTAGGCGATTATCCCGCCTTCGTAAAGAGTTATCCGTCCCCGAGGTGTCCGCGCTCGCACCGGCCGTGCGTACGCTAGTACCTCCTACCCCCAAGCGGGTGGACCCCAAAGCTATAGAGCCACTAGGATTATTAATGTCTAGTATACTAAAGAAGAAGTCCGTCCCTAACGACAAGAACAAGCCTAATAGCAGTGAAAAGGTATGTCCCCTTTCGCCCGTCCCCTCTATATCGGACGACGTCCGCTAACTAGGGGTAGTGCGACTCTACTACCGCCCTCTATTATAAGGAGAAGCAGATGAAATCGCGAGGGCCGGTATTCAACTCGGTAACGAGCGACGTAACCTAGTAAGTCCTATTCGAGAGGCTACGAGGGTTAGTCGTCGATCGGAAGTTCACTAACCGATAGGTCGAGATAACTATAGGGCTTACCGTCCAACTAGTCTCCAAGACTACCCTAGGGAAGATTATGTGCTAGTTAAAGGCGATAAAGGCCAGGCCCTCGCATCCCTAGAGGCCTAGCACGGGTAACTACTATCCCGCGTACTTGTCGGACATTAGCCCGCTACCGTAGCTCGTCGAAGAAATGTTCGACAGCTATCGAAATCTCCAGGCTATTTAGATTTAGTCTACCTCTATGTAGCTTGCTAAACCTTAGGGGTACGCCGACCTCGGTAATCTGGCTATAAAACTCGACGGTATCTACGACGTCGGCGGCCAGATGTACCTGGACTATAAGCACCTCTCCCAAAAGATACGCGCCGACCTTAAAGCTAGGAAGCTTCTAGAAGGCTCGCCGACATCCCTTTCCAAGACCTATAGTGCCGCGAACGATATCTATACTATCTTAACATATCTGTATATAGCTAAGACCGGCTAGAACCTAGGAGACAGGCCAAAGTCGCAAGACCCTTAGAGGTTTAATAATACCTTTAAGGACGTCCTCTAGTCGGTTAAACTCGGTCGGAAGTTAGTAGCTATACGTAACGCCTTCGGAGGGCGGTTCTTCTAGCTTATGCTAGAGATTAGCGACAAGTTCCGAGCGTCTACCTATATATAGTAAGTCGGCCGCAATTAACACCGAAAGTCGGTTGCTAACTATTTACAGCCTCGGTGAGATCTCCTTCCTAAACCTCCCTCTCGTCCTCGAGGCGATTAACGACGCGGTGCCTAAACTGTCCCGGTATTCGCGCTACTTGGAGGTTAAGCTCGTGAAGGAGCTTATCGATGGATATCGACCGAAACGTAGCCTCGCCGGCGAGAGTCACGACTTTAATTCGCCCGACTATAACGTCCGCTCGATGCTAGAGCTATTGGAGTTCGACAGTTACGCTCGCGGACTCCGCCGCGATAGTGTAGAGTCGGATAGCGGACTGTTCGACGAAGAATAGTCCTAGATCTCTACCGAGACACGAGCGAGCGAAAAGCGCTAGGGAAGGGACTATAGCGAGGGGCGCATTTTATGTTGCCGCGAAGGACGTTAGGAGACCGATTTGTACCTAGACGGGGCGGGTAACTATTACGCCCGCCATAGCTATAACAATCTTAATAGCACGAATGCGGTCCCCGAGTAGGATAAGCGCTAGTATACTACGTCTTAGCACGGCCCTAAGTTAAGTGTCGATCCGCTTAGAAGCATAGACCGTTGTCCGCCGCGCTAGTTGCTACACCGCCGGTAATAACGCTTTAGGTTCCCCCCGTCGAAACCCCTACTAGCCTACCTATCCTTCCGCGTAGTAACTTATTCCCGTACACGCACGCCTTACGCTTTTGTCCGTCTCTATCGTACCGATAGTAGCCGCCTACACGACACTATAGTTGCACGTCCGCTTTCCTAGGTGTACTAGACTTCTCGGGTCTATAGGCCGTCCCGCTCGCGACACCTTTTGCTAAAAGCTCCTCCTACCGATTACCTCCTCTACGTCTATTAGCGCTCCGTAGCGGTGCTAGCGGACCCCCGATCGACAATTAACATAACTCCTCCGGCACACGATATCCCGACGCTATCTATGTCCCTACGGCCGTCCTCGCGCAACGTAGATAGTAACGCCTCCTCTACCGCCCGCTATTATAACAAAGAAGCATAAATAGGGCAAGCACTCCGAACCCGCGAGCGTAATAGACGGACACTTAAGATTCGTAGGAGCATCGTAAAATCCCTCCAACCTACGTATAGCCCGCTAAAGCTATCGTTCAAGGCCCTAAGAATTGCGCCCGGATTAGGCAAGGTCCCTAGCGAGCTCCGCCTTAACCTCGACTTTATCGTTAGTCTAACTTAGGCCTCGGTAACACCCCGAACGTCCGATCGCGTCGATGCCTAGCTCCTCGCTATGCGTCCGCTTAATAAGTTCGGCATCTTAAGGGCGATGCATCCGTTACTCCTAAATCCTCCCGTCTTCGACCTTCGCCTTACCCGTAGCTATAGCGGCCTACTAGAGGCCTTGCGAGGCGGCTTTGGAATACTCCTTTACCTCCCTAAGGAACGTGCCACTCCGACCTATACGTAGACTATTACCTAACACATATAGTCCCTCGAGAAAGATAAATACGCGGCGTACGTACCGGCTAAAGCTCACGGACCTGGCGAAACACCGACGTAAGACGTCTCCAAGAGCGAAATTATCGAGACATTTCTATAACCCGGCCTATCTAGCCCCATAAACCTCCTAGGTCTACCTAACTCGTCGCCGTACACCTTTTAGCCCCCCGCTATCGCGGAAATCGACATCTTGCTCTTAATTCGCTCGCGATACGAGACCGCGGGGTAGGCTAACGTAAACGTGCCGTCTATAACGGACGACGACCGGTAGCTTATACGCTATACAAAGTGGAGGGAGTGGACGCTCCTCTCCTCCGGGCCCGTTCTATCGCCGTTTCACGCGGACTAGGCCGGATACTATACCGCCGTCGTCGCTTTGGAAGGCGAGAAATAGTAGTATACGCCCAACGGTAGCTAGGACCGAAACCGCCGCGAACTTTACGTTAATAGCCCCGGATACGTCGACTATACGGACGGCGTGTCGGTAATCGTCTTACGGGAGGGCAACTACCTATAAGTCGTGTGCCTACCACGTACACAGGCCCACTACTACGTCTACTAATCCTCTCCTAGCATCTAACCCCCGGGTATGCCTCACGCCGTTATTACTATCGGGCGGGCCCTATTCTCCGGATGTTTCTTCTAGACTGCCGAGCACTTCCCGCGGACCTTGCATTATCTTCGTCTCGTATACGAAGATCGCCTTAGCACTAACGAGAATACGTCGGACTCCGACTACCGCGCGTTGGCTATTATCGTCCAACATCTCAACTAGGACATTTTTACGGAACGTTAACGCGCGGCGGTGTATACGGAAATAACGGACCTCCTTATATCGGTCCAGTTCGTCTCGCGCGATAAGGATAATTTCGAGTTAACCTAGGCGACCGTCGCTGCTCGCCGTAGCGAAGGGGTCGTATTTACCGCCTTCCTAGAGGCATATCTATAGTAGTAGGCAAGGCGACACGCTAACGTTTAAAGGCCGCGAGTGTCGGATACGTAGCTCGACGGCGCTAATGCGGTAGAGGGGCCGAAGGGCGGTTGTCTTGTGCGTAGGGGTATCCGCTATGCCGCCGTGTTCTAGGGGCGGGGCGCTGTTATACGTATAGGTAGCGTAGCGGATGTAGGAAACGAGGCTACGTAGGAACCAGATCGACAGCACTAGCTAGAAGGAAAGAAATAACCGGAGGGATTAGAGACTTTCTGTTCCGTATGGATCCGGGTAGAAATGCATAAGTGTCGTGTTAGAGATAGTAGGACCGACTGGTTCGAAGTTAAAAAAAGTCTCGTACACTATGTTTCTCTAGACTGCGCACCTATTAGACGTCTAGAAGCTACGGATTGGGGCTTGTTTCCAATGGAGTGTATGCGACCTCTATTCCTGCCCCTCTCCTATACGTAGGTACCTAGTAGCCGTCGTCGCCGTCGCTACCTCGGTTATCCGAACCCGAACCCTAGAGGATAGACAACCCTAACTTTAGACACGAACCTAGCGTATAGACACAGATCGGCCTTCCTAGAGCGATCCGTCTTTCTCTACGTAGCCTATTCGTAGCCTACGTCGCCTACGTAGGGAATCTTCCCGTCGGCCTAGTAGAATAGTAAAACGCAGCGTCGACCGGACGCTACGGATGTACGAGGCTGCGAATAATGCTCCATTCCTACGCGGTGTTTCGCGACTATAACCCTTACTCTACTATTGTACCGATCTTGAATGCGACGCGATGTTCTATAGACCCGTATCCGCGTCGTCTTGCTTAACCTAGACTATAGTCTCCCTAACCCTAAGTAACCGTCCGACCCTAAGTTCGGCAACCCTAACAAGTTGAATAAGGTACCTAGGATCCCTTAGTACGATCTACGCGCCGATCCGCTAGCCGAGAGCGGCTTAGCACGGTCCTTATCCTAGTGTCGATAGCAACCCCGCCTAATGCATCTTCTACCTTACTAAGTATGTATCGCGTCGCAAGAGGCTCTTTCCCGGTTCTATTAGGATTTATTCTTCTCCTCTCTACCCGGGTTACTACCTACTAGCACAACGTCCGTGCGCCCGCTCTCTACTGCCCTACCCTAGGCTTACTCTCCACGCTAAGGTAGTAGCCTCGACCTTCTATAGCACTTCCATCGTCTTCCCTTTACTCTCGACTACGATTTCTAGCTATTACACTGCTCCCGTCCTCTATAACCCTCCTACTCTCCGAAACACGTCCCTCGACCCGGAGGCGATCTATAGCCGCGTACCGTCGTAGCGACGCCCTATCCGCCTAACCTATAGTAGGGCACTATACGATAGAGACCTACCTACTAACACCCGCTAGCCGGTACGTACGCATTACGCCGAACCTAAGAGGCTGCCGTCCACCGCGCCCCGTCCTCCCGTAGCGCCTAACCCGCTCTAGACGTCTATCGCCCCACCGCGCCGGCTTTATTATACGCTGCGCCTATACCCCTACGGCCGAACTGGATTAAATGCTCGAGGGACAGATGTAGTACCTCGGCCTAAATAGCCGGGAGTATAGGGCTATCGCCCTTAGTAGACAACCTAATAGCAAATTCTACTTTAAACGCATCCTTTAGCGCCTAATCGGGCGCGGCCCGTAGGCGACGAAGAACGGCTTTACGGTAGTAGGCCTCGTAATACAATGCCTCGAGGAGCAAGGCTACCGCACCCTAGGTAGCCTACGCCTCGCAACGGCGGAGGAGATCGCTAATATCGACTAGCGTCGCGCGGTAGGTAAAGAGGAGCTTATGGGCGTGAACCTAGTTAACTTTATAATAACGCTACCTAGCGAGCGTCGCTCCTCTCCGGCGCGCTCGGCATCCCTAGACAATACCGTATTATCCCTCCGTACCGCCTCGCGGTCCGCGAAGCCGGCAACCGCGTAATTACGCGGTAGGAGGAGGTCGACGCCTATAGCCTAGGCCCTATAGCTCGTGGATCCTCCCGGTAAGCTAAAGAAGGACGTCGAAGAGTCCCGTACCGAACTTCTCGAGAGGTAAGCCGATGCGGCGTCGGGCACCTAGAATAAGGCGGACGTAGTGGGAATAGACAAATCCATCGTAAGTATTGTATTCGACGTACCCTAGCCCGAATTAGCCGTAGGAGGTAACAACGGCGGCGTCGAGACCGTAGTGGATCCGATTAAACACGATAACGTTATTAGCGAGAAGTCGGGTAACGTCTCGACTATAGGCTAGGAGGAAGACGTATATATAGCTAAGGTCGGCGAGAAGTCGGGTAGCGTCTCGACTACGAGCTAAGGGAAAGACGTAGATATAGCGACGGATAGTAATTTAAGCGACGCCCTAGCCTCGCCTATCGGGATACTACTAGCGACCCCAATAGACTCGGTTTAGCGCACTTCGGATCGTAATACGCCCGACCGGACCCTAAATCCGAGTACGGGACCCAACCTCCGTCCCGCTAAACCCCGTAAACCCGCGGATAACTAAGGCGCGAAGGCGGGCCTACGTAGTTAAAGTAGTGCCCCGCGAAACCCGTCGGACAACGTCGACGATTCCCCTAACCCCAATCCCGAGAATAATAGTAAGGGGGATGTTTAGTCCGCACCGCCGAAGAAGAAACGTAAGTCCACTTCCGCTAAGAACACTACGCTCGTAGGCGTAACGAAGGAGTAGACGTAGGAGCTTACCTAGACCTACAACCGAATAACGCAGCAATCGAAGGATTACGGAGCATACGCCGGACGGTACAAGACGGAGTTTAGGGACATCTACAACTTCTTCGTCGACTACGTGTTTACTAGTAAAGGATTCGCTCGGATTAAGCGCGCTATCGCTTAGAACCGGGTCGAACCGGATACCGCTCACGACCTAGTCGTTACCTCTAACTACCCCACCTATTCCGTTCTCCGCGCTCTCGACACTACCTTAGTAGTATAGGGCAAACTCGACGACACTAGTCTCCGCACTATAGAGACTATCTACGACCTCTACACGGCGTAGGAAAAGCTACGGGCCGCTATAGCCGACTACGACGGTAACACCTATAAAATGCTCGTATAGTTCTACGAGCAACGCGGCTTGAAGCTTTCCGGGTAAGGTTTTAATAACAGGTCGCTATGCTAGTAGTAGCTGCTCCACTCGTACGCGTCGCCGGAGTAGCTTAACGACGAAGGTAAGTACAACGCCCTAAAGGTTAGCCTCCGCGATTAGGTCAAGACGGGAGCCCGCCTTAATTGTATAATTCGGGCCTTCGGTAACGGTATCCTTCTATTCCTACCCCTTACCGCGCACAGCAAGTAAGTTATCGTTATAGCGTTCCGTTCAATCTACGGGCGCCCGCTAATAACTCGTATAGACTCCGCCGCTTTACCGATAGTTCGTTTACCGCCTTTATCGACGCCGCCTAAGAGGCTATACCGCAATTTCGGCGTATCTATAATAGTGTCGACCGGGCACGTCGCGGCCTCGAAGTGTTACCTATCGACGCGCCCGAGTCGCTGTCCGAACTAGAGAACCTACTAAACGGGTACTTCGCTAGAAACGACCCCGCGCCCCGAGCATCGATATACGACCGTCCTAACGAGGACGCCGACGACATCGCGCTAGACGCTATTACCCTACGAGGGGCGCCGCGTAAGGTTACGGTATGTTTCTTCGCTCGTTACTCCCCTCTAATTCCTTTCTAACACCGTAGTAGTACGAGCGGGATTTCGTCGAGGAGGAATCTATAGTAGAGGGAGGCGGCGCTTCGCCGTCGAGACGTACGAAAGCCGTCTAGGCCCGCCTCGTGGTATAAGGCGCTATCGAGTACCGATAAGCTAGTGTCTCTAGGAGCGCGAGCCCACCGGTCCGTAGAAGTTCGCGCTATAACGCCGAGCAAGTCGGCGACGGAGATCTTGTTATAACTAGTCCCGAAGCCGGATCGATAGATAATAATAACGAGGACGCTACTAGCACTCCCGAGGCCAACGACCAGCCTATCTCCACTACTAAAAGCGCTAAGGCGAGCGGGAAGACCGCCAAGATACAAGACGTTAATAGTGCGCCGACCAAGGCGCGGTCCAAAGCTATTAAGCGAGTAGCAGCGGGTAACGGCGTAAAGGTACCCGATCCGAAACGCCCCAAGAAGCGCGTTACCCGGTCGTCCGCGTAGAGGGCGTATAACTATCTATAAAGACACGACGAGCAAACTACCCCGAGTATAAACCCCTCGGCATCCGCCGATGTAGTATAGTATCGAACAGCGAAAATTCATAGCCCGGACGCAGCGATAGACTCGCTCGCGTGTTCACTTAATAACGTATCTATAGAGGAGTTCGGGACGGCGGATAGGAAGAGTTACGGATAGAGGGATAGATAGACTTATTATCTCTTTCGCGCGTCCGCGCAAATCAAAAGCAAGCTTTTAATAACCCCCGATTTCGTCGCTAATACGGAGTACGTCGGCCGTCGAGGCCCACTACTACTATCGTCTTCGCGACGGTTACTAACCTCTTTCCCGTAGAGCTCCTATGCACGTTCGGCGTGCGACGTCCTATACGTCGCCTATAACCGTAATGTCCTATTCGACGGCTAGGAATAGAACGGGAGGTTAGCGTCTATCGTTTATCCAAATTAGTAGGCTATCTTAGCCCCAGCGGCGCTTTATAGCTAGAGTTAAATCGGCGACCAAGTTCTTTATTCCAGCAATACTTAACTAGGTACCCGCTACGACAATAGCGCGTGGTGCCGTACGAGCGTCCGCCCTTAGCGCTTCCTAAATAGCCGTGTAGTCGGGGTCCTACTCTTCCGCCTCGCGAAGCACTACCCGTAGTTTCAGCCCGCCTACGGTGCGCGTCCGACGGGGGTCCGGTCTACTTTTACGTTGCCTATTCTCCTCCTCGTATACGGAACACGTAGATAGCCGCTATGTCTCCTCGGCGTCTCGAGGGTTAAACTTTTCGCGGACTAAGGGAAGTACGTAATCTCTAGAGTGTGTGCAGTACATCTATAGGAGGCTTCTATGCAACGCGATCGTCCTAGGCTCCCGGTCGCCGTCTATCCTTAGCGGCACCGTCGTCCTTAGGGCCGGGAAGCGATCTTCTAGGCTATCGATGTTCTAGGTATATAGTCGTCGAAGCCGATACTCGCGAGCGATTTGATCTTCTATCCGATACTACGTAGTAGGCTACGCGTCCTCGTAGATCTTTACGAGGTCGAACAGCATACGATAAAACCTTAGCATCTCGCCCGGCGCATTATAGGCCCTATCTACGAACGAACCTCTCCCGCCGTACTAATTAAACTAGCCGGAGTCAAAGGATGGAACTAGCGCGAGAGCGTGTTAGCGATTACGTTGTTTCGTCGGCTATATAAACCCACCTCCGGCAGCGACGGAAGTCCCCGCTCCCGTAACGAGCACCAGATCCTCCTGTCTTTATAGTAAGTTCAGGACGATCTCAAACACTTGCTAGTCGTAGAGACTGTAGTCGACCCGTGCTAGATCCACAACGAGCTTCGCTCCGCGTAGGGCCGATTCGGTCGTTATCGGCTAGAAGCTATCGCCCGACGACATACACGTTGTCCGGTGCTTTTACTAGTAACGTACGGCCGTTGGGGGAGCGTCTACTGTTAATTCTTTGTTAAGCGCATTAGTATCCTTATAGGAAATGCTGGGACCTAAGCTAACAGCGCCCCGCTTCCTAGTTTTCTAGGCATTCTAGTCGTCGTGCGCCCTACCCTATATAACCGGCAACCCGCACCCTTAATCCTCGTCTAGCGATGCCTACTCTCCTCTCCTCCACGCGGAATAACCTAATTCCCTTATCTAGGTATGCATCGAGGGCACGGTTAGCCTTGGAATTGCTATCGCGTACCCCGGCATTACCGTCGCGAACGACGTGAGGTCAATCGACCGTACGCTACGAGACACGAGAGACGGCTTGCGATTGCCGTAGTATATATTATAGCCTACCCCGATAGTGTCCTATATCTTAGCTACGGGCTAACTTCATTCCCTCGGCCGACTTAATATTAGCTATTCCACGAACCTATTAGCGGTGCCTACACTAGAGGTCCCGTGTCGAGGCCACGCCGTTAGGATCGAGATAACCGCTACGTTAGCGGCTAGGCGTCCGCGACGGACGCGACTATATCCACCGATTACGTAGAGCCTATCTCGGACGGCTAGTCGTACCGGGCTCTATTTGCTCGTATATCTTAGCTATAAATTGCTAGCGGTTCGACTTCGCTAGAAGCTTCTTAATAACGCGATCTATCTCTTCCTTCTATACCCTTCGCTAGTAATTCGTCTCGATGCGTTGCGGAAATTCGTAACATACGATCGAGTCCCTCCAACTAATGTACGCTAGGAACCTAACCTATTTCTTGTTCCAGCCCTCCGCGAGGACGTTAGTATACTAACGATACCTTACCCGGGCGGGCTCTCCGTTCGGTCGGGCGTACGTTAAGTCCAGATCTCGATGTCTATGTTCCTATAGCACCGCGGGGCCCTACTATAGGCTCGTAAACACTAGTCGCGGCGGCAGACTATCTAGGATTACTCGGACGGGTAGCATTACGCCTCTATACCTACACGTCTCGCATTCGCTACGACGCTATATGCTCGGTAGCGCGAAGCAAGCCTCTAATGTATCTTAAAGTCGACGGATCCGATGTATATTCCACTTTAGTACGCTAGGAACGATCTTACGCCGCGCGGCCGTTGCGTATCTCGTACGGAGGCACTTATAATAGAATTGAATCTAGATCGTCGTAAATAACACTTACCGTACTCCCTCGAAGAGATGCAATAGGATATGCTCGAGCGACCCTTCGTCGGCGACCGCGTCTAGTAGTCGCTATCGTATCCCGTCTATCGCGACCGCCGCTTTGCCTTCGTCTCCTATACTTCCGTCGTAAGACAACTTACGTACAGCGCATAGCAATATCCGGTAAGCCGTCGTAGTCTCCTTAAGCTCGCGGATCGGGAGTTAATCGTATCGGGTGCGACCGATGTCTATAAAGATAGCTAGAACGACCACCGTGTTTAGAGCCTTATAGCCGTCTAGTAGGTAGGGCTTCCAATCGTGCCGTCGTTATTCCTACTCCTCTCCTTCGTGTCCTCCTCTAGCGTCCTATATCTTATATATACCTAGCGCGTTCGCTACGACGCGCGGGACGATATTAAACGCCCGCTATAACCCTCTAAACTTGCCCTCGGACGCCGGCGCTAGGCCTATCTCGTTCGCATCCGTTATTCGAGACAGTTCGCGTTTAATTATCGCCTTGAACTCTCCGGACACCGCGGCACTCTAGCGGTAGATATTATCCGCCTTAAGTAAATCCACGTGTGAAGGTAGGTCTTCGAGCCTCTACTAACTATAGTACGATGTCGGTCAGATCGGAGAGCTAACGTAGAGATTCCTATACTATATACCCCTAACGATGGAACGTCTAGTAGAAACCCGCTAGCGCGGCCTACTTGTCGTTCAGGTCGACTATAGTATAGCGTTCGCGTGCGCGTCCTAACTTCCTACGTCGTGCTAAAGTTCGCTACCGACTCCTCGATGCCGTAGCATAGTAGACTCTAAAAGACGACGAGATATCCGGGGCGCGTATAGGGCGTCGATTCCGGTAGTACCTCGGCTCTAACCCTCGACGTAACCAGGCCTAACTATGGAGCCGACGGCGATAGACATGGACCCCGCGGTCGCATCGGTCCATTAATCGTGGACACGATAAATACCCTAGTAGGCGTAGTCCTAGCTAAGTCCCGTCCAAGGGGGGGTGGAAGCGCCTACCTATAATCGGCTCCCAAATCCGACGAGAACGGCTACGTTATCGGTAGACCGCCCCGAAAGGAGACTAGAAGGTTTTGTTAGGTCGTTATAACTATGCTCGCGAGAATTCCCGTTAGACGTACGTAGAAACCGTCGGCACTACGCTTAGGCTCGTACTAAGACGAGTATCGTAGGTAAACTAAGCTACCGCTTACGAGGCCGTAGGCTCTATGAACGTAGCCTTTCGCTATAGTATTGCCTTCTAATACGAGACCATCTAAATAAATCCGTACATCGCTCGTCGTCGTACGGATATCCGCCTACCTCTAGACGTCGCGCGATATCCCGTCCGTGGTCTAGAGTGTTCCGATCGCACTCGTACTTAACGGGGGTTGCCTAGCAACGTGGCACGTCCACTCGCCTATACCCGGCGCACATTCCCGTCGCTCTTTATCGACCTATACGTAATTCCGACCTAACTGCTTCTTCGTCTTCTTCCTCTTTACTAGCATTACATCCCGACATCCTAGCTCTATTTTAACCCCCCCCCCCCCCCCTTACGAGCGCTAAGCATGCCTCCCCTACCGGTAAGCACTAGTATATCCTTAGAGCACCGCGCATCTAATCTGACGCCCTTATAGCTAGTAGTAATTAACGGGATCCGTACTCTCGACTACGTAGACCTATATAGCCTCCTACCTATCGACTATGTTAACTCTTAACTTATAAACGGCGCGAAGACTACGTAGGCGCTCTTTAACGAGTCCCGCGAGGACCTTCC
>JALRMM010000412.1:0-30832 GCA_026122155.1 Zymoseptoria crescenta
GACATTATATAACTTTATCTATGCTTTTACTAATAGGTTCTTCCGGAAGGTGTCTAATAATGTTAGTTATGTTGTTATGCCGGATATGTTGTGTAATGTCACATACTCGTCGTTATAGCTAGATCCCTTATTGTTTGTTTGTTTGTTTGTTTGTTTGTTCTATTTACGTCCTTTCGGAGTCTAAGACTATATAGGACGGCCTTGTAAGCAAGGCAGTAGATCTATTTACAATTAAATTCTTTCGGTATTCTTCGACCTTAGGGGAAACCCCGTGCCTAAGGTAGTGCTAAAGGACTTTAAACAAATGCAAGACAAAGGAAATTAAACGAGTGTTGCTATAGCCGGAGCTATAGAATTTTTGCGCTAAGCTTTTTATAGAATTTTTAGCGGAACCTTCCGCTTCGTACGTACGCTACGAATTCGAAAGAGAGAGAGAGAGAGAGAGAGAGCAAGTAGCTATCTAACTCGCTATCTTCTCTTGTCCTTAATATGCCTTTATAGAATTGTATACCGCATTCTAGCGTATATAACTACGTAGGTTGATCGTAGAGTTATAGATTCCACTAAGTTCTAGCTCTTTAAAGTGTATATATGCTTCCTTTCTTTCGAGGGCGACGAAGTCTCTAAAGAAGGGATATACGATTTCGGTTCGGATTTCGAGGAGGTGCGCGTATAGGGTAGAGTGGACTGCTTCTTCTTCTTCTTCTTCTTTCGAGAAGGATTTCGGGCGGATTCGAGAGGTTTTCGAGGAGAGTTCTTCTAGACTATCTTAGTTTCCCTTCCGAGGAAGGTACTTACGACGGCCACCGCGTGAAGGTATAGTCTATTCGGCCGTCTAGATCCCTTATAGCAACTAGTACATTCTAAATTTCTTCGCGAATCTACTTAGGGAGCTTGTTTAGGCCGTTTAGCGGGTAATTATATATACCTTCTACGACGACAATAATCCTCGGCATTACATCCAAGTCGCATAGAACAATCTAGGTAAACTTAACTTCGCATAGTACGCGTTAAGAGATAAACTGCCCGACCCCTATTAGGTAGTAATTGCCTATAATGTCGGGCCTTAGATTAGTCGTACTATTAGGTCGCACATTACGGATAACCTTAGGTATATAGTTAGGACTAACCCTATACGTAATAGTATACGTAATGTATATCGGGATGTTATGCGTCTTACTATAGGTCTATCTCCTTACCTAGTTTCCTTCGTATACGTAGTATTCGTCTTAGTCCGTAGTAAAGGTATTAGGGTTATTAAAGAGCTCCCCTAGTCGTTCGAAACTAACTAGTAAATTAGGTGGATACTATCTCGTAAAGTGTGTTAGTATATTGTATGTCTACTACGTATATCGAATAGAGGCACCGAATCTACCGAAGAGATCCTAATATAGTGCGTAAGCTCCTCTATAATACTATCGCTAACCTTACCCGTATCCTAAAGCTTACTAGGTTTTAATCGTACTCGAAGACTAGTCGATATATTCCTTCGATCTGGTTTATATAACCGCGGGAGTCTAAGAATCGACTCTAGATTACTATAAACTCGATATTTGCTTTTATACGATCGTCTTATTTCTCGAAGGCGCTAGCGCCTTACCGCTAATATATTACTTAATACTATAGCTACTCTCGCTCGTTAGCTTTTAAGTAAGTATGGTTAATAACCTTACCGATAGTATGCTTATAGTACTTAATCCCGTTATATTACTTTATAAGTCGAAGAACTTATATTCTACTAAGGTAAGGGCTTATCGACTTATATAGACCTTTAATTCTTTAGTTCGAGTACTAGATCTAGGCGATATTATAAGTATAGTTACGAATAACATAATTCGTTAGGTGTTCTATAATATTACGCCTAACTTTACTTACCTACCCTATAATTACGGCCGGAATTTTATTACTAATAGTAGGGAGGATATCGGGGATAGTACGAGTATCGATAATATAGGCGATACTATAAAGTGTAGTCCGAGGATACTCGGGTATAAGCATATAATACTCGATTTCAAAAGCCTTTATCTAGTCGGAAAGGTTGTACTAAATGCGACCCTACTATAATATTAGTAGTGTTTATATAGGTAATACTATCGATAAGGTTACTCTTAGCCCTATCGAGCAGCTTATACCCGCTCTAGTCCCTTAATCTACCTATCGTAGTTACGAAGTGCGAGAGTCTACTATGCTTCGATTGCTACGTATGTAGCTAGATTCTATAGGTTTTATACGGCGATATAGCGGTTTTATAGCCCTTATACTACTATTCTTGCTTGCGGTATTAAAAGGAAGAAGCTATGCTTATAGTAAAAATTCTGATCTCACAGTAAAAACTCTAACCTCACAATTTCGGAGACTCCCGCGTTTAGCGTTATGTGAGCTCAGGTTTTAGCGTTGTGAGGTCAGCAGGACCCTGACTTTTTCGAAAGGCGATCACGAACTTTTTGGAGGCGATCCGTTCTCAACACTACAACGCAATCATGGCCGGCGAAGACCAAGCGCATCGCGCGCATCGGCCAACGAAGGAGAAGAAGAAGCATGATACCAGTCAACCCAATCCGAAAGCGTTCGCATTCGCCGCCCCTGGACGCCTCGCAAAGCAAGCAGCACGCAGCCACGATGTCAAGGAGAAGCGCTTACACGTACCGCTGGTGGACCGTCTGCCAGAAGAGGCGCCTCCACTGGTAGTTGGAGTGGTCGGTCCTCCTGGAGTGGGCAAGACCACCTTGATCAAGAGTTTGATCCGTCGATACACAAAAACCGCCGTCACACAGCCAACAGGACCGATCACGATCGTCACGAGCAAGAAGAGGAGGTTGACGTTCATTGAGGGACCAAGCGACAGTCTGGCTGCCGCGATCGATATGGCAAAAGTGGTGGACATCGTGCTGCTTATGATTGATGGCAACTACGGCTTTGAAATGGAGACGATGGAGTTCTTGTCGGTGCTCAGCAGCACTGGCATGCCAGGAAACGTGTTTGGCATTTTGACTCATCTGGATCTGTTCCGAAAGCAGGATACTCTCAAGGCACAGAAGAAGCGACTGAAGCACCGCTTCTGGTCGGAGCTTTACCAAGGAGCGAAGCTGTTCTACCTCTCCGGTGTGATCAACGGCAGATACCCGGATCGCGAAGTTCTGAACCTGTCTCGTTTCCTCAGTGTGATGAAGAACCCACGTCCGCTTGTCTGGCGCAACTCACATCCCTATGCACTGGCAGACCGAATGCTCGACATCACGCCACCTACAGCGATTGAAGAGAACCCGAAGTGCGATCGCACAGTGGCATTGTATGGCTACCTACGAGGAACCAACTTTCCGTCTCACGATGCCCGAGTTCATGTTCCTGGTATTGGCGATCTTAATGTCTCTCGGGTAGAGTCACTTCCTGACCCATGTCCGACACCTCAATTTTTACAGGCGCAAGAGAAGGCAGAGGGTACGAAAAAGAGACGGCGGTTGGGTGAAAAGCAGAAGCTCATCTACGCTCCGATGAGTGATGTTGGAGGTGTACTTGTGGATAAAGACGCTGTGTACATTGATGTCAAGAGCAACACCTTTGACGCCGATGAGGAAGACGAAGACCGCGGTCTTGGTGAGCAAATGGTTGTCGGGTTGCAAGGAGAACGCCGGCTACTCGGACAAGACGATCAGGGTATATCATTGTTCGATCGAGGCGAGCGACTCAAACAGCTGGACGACGATGAGGATGTTCAGGACACCGGCAGACGGAGTGCAAGGAAGCCGACTGCTATTGCGCGTGACGGAGATGAAGCAGGGGACGATGAAGATGAGGACGAGGGCTTTGCAAGTGGCGACACCGATGATGAAGCCGACCTGGAAGCATTGCAACAAGCGCCCACCAAGCTCAGCCGGTTTCGAAAGGACAAGGATAAGGAAGTTGAGGGCGACGTTGAGTTCGCCGATTCTGATAGCGATCTCGGATCTTTGTCCTCGGTCTCGGACCAGGAGTTGGAGGATGATTCTGATGTGGAGGATGAAGAAGAGGATGACGATGACGATGAGAACGGCGCATCTCGGTGGAAGAGCAATCTGTCGGAGCGCGCTCTTGCGTTGCATGGAAAGAAGCAGCCATATCGAGTTGCAGAGCTTGCGAGGATGATGTACGATGACATGCTGTCTACTGCTGAGATTGTCAAGAGATGGCGAGGCGAGGACGACGAGGAGGCGGACGGGAGTGGGAGTGAAGAGGAAGACGACTTCTTCAAGAGGAGACAGTCAAACAGAGAGGAGGCCGAGGAAGACAGACTAATTCCCAATCACAACTACCAGGAGCTGGAGGAGAGGTGGACAGATGCGGATAACGTCGAGGCGCTAAGGCAACGATTTGCGTCGACTCGACTGTCCGGAGCGAACGCCGAGGGTCTTGGAGATGGTGATGATGAGTTCGAGGGTATCGATGACGGGGACGATGAAGGCGATGGTGTATTCGAGGATCTGGAAGCTGAGAACGCGGAAGATGGAGCCGAAATCACGATTGAGTCCGAACGAGAGAAGAATGCGCGGAAAAAGGAAGAACTAAAGATGCGGTTCGAAGAGGAAGATCGGGAAGGCTTCCTCAATCCCAAAAACACCAATCGTGAAGCCAACGGCCAAGCCGCCGAACGTGAATACGGCGAGGACGAGTGGTATGATGCTCAGAAGGCGCTGCTTTCAAAGCAGCAGGACATCAATCGGAAAGAATTTGAGGCTCTTGATGAGGCGTCCCGTGTCCGCGCCGAAGGCTACCGTGCTGGCACGTATGCTCGACTGATTCTCACATCTGTGCCCTACGAGTTCACGGAGAACTTCGACGCTCGTTACCCACTTTTAATCGGCGGACTGCAACCGACCGAAGAGCGAATGGGCTTCGTTCAAGTCCGCATTAAGCGACATCGATGGCATAAGAAGATCCTGAAGACCAATGATCCACTCATCTTCTCACTGGGCTGGCGGCGTTTCCAAACGACACCGGTCTACAGCATCAGCGATTCTCGAACGAGAAACCGGATGCTCAAGTACACTCCCGAGCACATGCATTGCTTCGGCACTTTCTATGGGCCACTGGCTGCGCCAAATACTGGATTCTGCTGTGTTCAGAGCTTTTCCAACAAGAACCCAGGCTTCCGCATCGCTGCGACAGGTGTGATCCTGAACGTCGATGAGAGTACTGAGATTGTCAAGAAGCTGAAGCTCACCGGTCACCCGTACAAGATCTTCAAGAACACTGCGTTCATCAAGGACATGTTCAGCACTGCCCTCGAGATCGCCAAATTCGAAGGCGCAGGAATCAAGACGGTGTCTGGCGTTCGTGGCCAGATCAAGAAAGCTCTGTCCAAGCCGGATGGGTGCTTCAGAGCTACCTTCGAGGACAAGGTGCTGATGAGTGACATTGTCTTCCTTCGCGCATGGTATCCCGTCAGACCGCACCGCTTCTACAACCCAGTCACCAATCTTCTCGAGAGCGCCGATGCAGCAGATGGTTGGGAGGGCATGCGTCTCACTGGTCAAGTCCGTGCAGCGCAGAACATCCCCACCCCTAAAGAGAAGAACTCCGCCTACCGTCCAATTGAGCGCCAAGAACGTCACTTCAACCCACTACGCGTGCCTCGAAAGCTTCAAGCGGACCTTCCGTTCAAGAGTCAGATCACCAAGATGAAGCCTCAAAACAAAGAAACGTATGTCCAAAAGCGTGCTGTGGTCGCCGGTGGAGAGGAGAAGGTCGCAAGACGTCTGATGCAGCAGATCATGACGATCCGAAAGGAGAAGGTCGAGAAGCGCAGAGCGAAGCAGGAGGAGAGGAGGCAGCCGCATCGAGCAAAAGTGGCGGAGAACGAGGAGAAGAGGAAGGAGAGAGAGAAGAAGGAGCGGGATGAGTACTGGAGGAGGGAGGGTAAGAAGCGGAAGGGTTGGGCGGAGGGCGCTGAAGGTGGAGGCGGGGGGAAGAGGAGAAAGCGAGCTTAAGGTAGTTTGACGACTGAAAATGGAGCGTGCTGAATGCCGCATTTGAAAGATCGTATCTTGACCTGCGAAGAGCTTCTGATCAACATCCTGCATCCTGCATGTAGGAAGGAAAGGAGCCAGTCTGTAATGCCTCAGGCCGCCAGCATGACATGGAAGACCCCACCTGCGCACAATTCCATGAACTTTCCAACCCGCAACAGATCACCATATCAAAGCCATGGATATCACACAGTTTGTTGCGACCAGCCGAGAGGCTCTCCTTGTCGGCGACTACAACTCCTACCGTGCTCAGCTGTCCCGCCGACTACTCGCGACCCGGAAACGCCTAGGACGAGCTACGCACAAGAAGGAGAAGTTCGCGGCGAAGCCAGTGACCGCGGAGGATGTCGCCAAAAGCCATGAATTTGTGCATCTATTACTGCTCACCTCGGAGCGTGCATGGGCCCATGCCATGCATGTGAAGACAACACACACCGACGACAATGCTGGAAAGGGTATCACTGGGTCCACACGGAGCTACATCATTTCCCGCCTGAACAAAGCTGCCAAGGTTGCGAACGAGCTACTGGAATTGTTAAAGAATACGAGCACTTCCAATGCGACCGAGCAGGACTTGCTGGAGACGAGGGCATACCAAAAGTCACTCTCTGGTGCGGAGGAATTTGAGAAGCAGTCGGAAGGACAAAGGCAAGGCGATAGCCAGACGAGCGAAAAGAGATGGCAAAGGTGCTTGCAGAGGTACTCGGAAGCTCGAGTTATATACGCTGCGCTGCTAGAGAAAGAGAAGAAGGAGATCTACAGGGATATCTTGACGAACACAATCGATCCTACGATACGATATGCTGCGTATCAAGCCCACCTTTCACGCACGATACCAATTCCGACGGTCGCGAAGCGATTCTTCCCCAAGGAGGATGCACAGCTTGTGAAGGCAGTGCAGAAGCTTGATCCCTCAGCTCTCGAAGACAAGCCAGTACCGAAGGCTGGTGACACTGTCAAGGAAGCAGCACAGGAAATCCCGAACAGCGTGACTTGGAGAGGCAGGAAAGCGAACATCGTCGATGCTTCGATTGGACAGGCGCTGGCCAATGTCTCGTCTGCTGAAGCCAAATTACGATCGTTTCTGTCTGCAAACCCGGCCTCCTCCCCGCGGGACAAGGCTGCTGCGTACGATGATGTTCTGATTGCTTCTCAAGATGCGGCAGATGCAACGAAACGTGCCACCGATGAGCTTGAGAAGGAGCGCGTCGATGAAGGCGATGCTCGCATGCAGGACCTACGCGTGACGAGCCTCTCTGTCAACTACGACTTGGTGTCATGGCGCGTGGGTCGCAATCGCGTTTTAATTGGGGAAGACGACGGCTTGGCCTTTGGCGCGCAGCAGCTGAAGAAGTCCAAGAGACTGCGCAAAGATGGCACTGCCTATCCCGACCAGGAGGAGTCCAGAGGTCGCAAGCTCGCAAGATTGCGGGAGCGGAATGTGTTGTACGACGCGACCATTCAGAGTGTCAACTCGGTCAAAGACTTGCGTGGAGCCATGCGGGACCCTAAATTCGTCGAAGAACTGGACGGCAAGGTGGATTACTTCCGAGCGCTGAAATGTCTGAACATTTCATACTCTCACACTATCCTTGGCAACCATCTCAATGCTCTTGCTCTGCTGAAACGAGCACAGCAGCTAGTTTCTCGACCGGCGCCTGCGGCCACATCCACTGCCAACGATAGCCCGCCAACCTTGGACCTTCAACCTGCCGCGTTCGACAAGCTAAAAGCGCATATCGACTCTTTGGCCTCTCGCATGCACGCCATTGTCGAGATGCACAGCCTAGAGGCCAACTCAGCAAAAGCAGCGCAAAAGAACATGTCCTCGGCCGCACCGATTGTTCAACGCTTGAACGACTACCCAGCTCCAGGCACAATGGTCGATCTTACCAACCTTGTGACGTATCCTCCGAAGATTGAGGCGGTCCCGGTCAAGCCGTTGTTCCTCGATGTTGCATTCAACTACATTGACTATCCCGGAAGGACGGATGGTGAAAAGGAGCCATCGGCGGTGCTGCAGCAGAAGCAAAGCAATGCGACAGAGGAGGAGAGCTTCGAGAAATCCGAACAGCCGGCGCCAAGAAAGGGCTGGTTTGGGTTTGGACGATGAAAGGCCAAGCCCGCTATACTGGACGATTCAGTCGACTCGCCGCCAGGCGCCTACATGCTCAATGCTTTTTGTTATGCGCATTTCATCCGTTGGGTGGTGATCACAAAGGATGCTTGCGGATAGGAAGTGCTTCCCGCGAAGCCATGATGGGCCGGATGTCAAAAAGGGGAGTTCATCACCACATCGTCAATAGCCTTGCAAATGGCTGGCTGTGCCGTCCCTCAAGCTGAAAGTGGAAGTATAGAGTTTACTCCCACGCAATAAAACGTTCACACGCCTTGCGGGGTTCTCGTCTATTTTCCAGCCCTGTGGCTGGCTCCAGAACTCACTCCAAATGCCACGCACTTCACACGCCGCGAGAGAACTGTCATTGCTCTGTGTTTCCGAGCACAATCTGTGTGTGACTGCACAAGCGAGATTATTACTACCTCATGACTCAAAAAATCCGGCTCAGCAGCTCGGATGTCCACTTCAGCGGCATATTTGATCGTTGTTCGTGATCCTTCTCGTATTCCTCGTGCTGGTCGATTACTCATGCATTGATCGGTGCCGTGTGCAGCAGAGAGGAATCGAGATTGCTCATTGTTGCATCGTCAGCGAGAAGCAACGACCGACAGCGACTGCCACGTCGATGGCTGTGGGCTTCTGCGTTGGGCGCCTCGGCTATTGGAGCCCATCCGTCTCTTTCTATGCATCAGCGGTTCGGCTTCCGCTCAGCTGCCAATGAAGCCCTGCATGTCCAACGGCAGCGATAGCTACCTTCGTCCGGTGTACTAGTGATCAGCGGCGAAGCTGACTGTACCTGCGCAGAAGCGATCCATGTGCCGAGAAGCAGCATTTCGTGCCTTTAGCCCAAAAGCTCCGACTCGATTCTCGACCCCTTGGACGCTTCTGAGCCGAGATCCATTGCCGGGTTTCAATGCACGCACGCACAGGCATAGCACTCACCATTGGGAAACTGCGGCGGCAACCGAGATGAACTCGATTGCTGAAGATAGGCGCCGGCAATGGCCAGTCGGGCACTTCAAAAAGAAGGAACTATTCTTCCGCGCCACATCGAGCTGATCAGCATCATGCAGTTCGTTCAGTGCCGCAAAACTTCCTGCGGCATAAGCACTCCTCGAGTGGGTGTCGTTCCTGCGCCTCTAGACCCCGGACGGAACACTGCACGGATGCAACTGCACGCGGGCCTCGCGGCTGCAGTCCCACATGGCTACTGTACCGTATCGAGACGCCTTCGCTCATATCGGCGGAGCATATATACACCGTCGTCTAATCCTCCAATCGGCGTCCTCCCACTCTTCCTTCTAGGCGCACTATAACATGTGCGTTAAATCAGGACGCTACTAGACCAAGGGGCAAACTTTGAATGCCTTTGTCGTCTTCACACCACATCTTATCACAATAACCGCACACCGTGTCATGATCCAGGTTTGACATGCGCCTTGACGGCTTTTCGGTGCCACAATCTCCGTGGCAGACCATATTGAGAACTTGCACACAGTCGACAAGAGTACACACGTTGAAACGGTCAGAACGAGCAGAAAGGAGCTACTTCAAGGCATGTCAATATCACGGATTTGAGAGCTCTACACGAGGTTCCTGGCCTGGTGACGGGAGAACTTCGATCTAGGCTGATAGTTGATCTTCGACGCTGCCTCCTTTAGGTCTGAAAAGTGGATGATCCTCAGCTTACTGGCCGAGCCCACAACAGTGACAAGTTGACAACAATGCTATTAGACTTCACTATTGATAGCGAGTCACGAAATGCCACGAGAGCAGCACTGTCATCAGAATGATCAGACCGGCACCAGCATTGCGTCCATGCTGTGATGTGTCCTTTTGTCGTGCCGCTTCCTTCCAGTCTATTGCCTAGTCTGGCTAGATCAATACTTGACCCTTTGAAGAAGTGGAAATAATGTACCCATCAAGCAGACAGCCACCATATGTCGATCCGTGGAACATCAGCTGAGAAATGATTTCTTCTTTTGCAAGGCGTCCGGAATTGCAAAGTCAATCGAGAAAGGAAAGGAAGACGGAAAGACAGGACGACACATAGCCGCTCGAATGGATATATAAGACCTCAAGGGGACCCGAGTAAACCATCTTCTTCTTATCATCCAACAGTCAATCGCTTCAATCACCGATCCAACTTCCAACAACACCACACAACAGACACTCGTCTCAACCCACAACCATCAACATGCAGATCGCAATCATCATCACCGCTTTCGCCGGCGCGGCTCTGGCCAACCCAACCTTCTGGCTATGGAAGCCTTCCCACGGCAGCGGCAGCGCACCAAGCTACGGCGGCAGCAGCCTGCCCAGCTACGGCGGCGACAACGGCGGCGACACTTGCCCACCAGCGGACACCATCACCAAGTACGAGACCAAGTACGAGACCAAGACCGAATACAAGACCCAGACGAAGACCGTCGAAGTTCCTGTTCGTACCCTCCTCACTCGCTATCCTGCTTTGTGACACGATGTTCTGACAAACAATCACAGAAGTGCGACCAGACTCCTCCTTCATACACCCCGCCAAAGAGCAACCCTCCGTCTTACACTCCACCAAAGTACAACAACCCTCCCTCGTACACCCCACCAAAGGGCTACTAGAGGACTGCATCAATGGAGTGGCGCAAGCGACGAATTTCTTTCGTGAAAGTGTTGCAAGACAGTGTTCTGAATGACAGATGACTTGTTGGAAGTTGGATATGGGTTGATGGTCAGGCTTGGAGAGCAGCTTTATTCATAGTCGGTAAAGGTTAATAAAGTGGTCATCTGTCACATGCTTTCTTCCCTCGTGTGATGTTTCTGCACATTAATCGTCCCGGCATCGAACATTCGCAGATCAGAAGGACGCCAGCTGCCCGTCGGATGCCGATGGAAACAAGGCCGGTCGTTGTCAACTATCGTTGACGAAGCACTCTCCTTCTGGTAAGCAGATGAGGGAGGAGCTAATGTTTCCGAATCTGCAGCCAGTTGGCCCGGCAGTGTCATTTTGAGCTGAAACATTTGCACCACTGTGCTTGCAACTAACTTGAGCGACCTGTTCACTTCAATCGTCGACCAGTCGACTCCGTTCAAGGGCGTTGGCTCGACCAAAGATATTACCATAGTCTAGATCGTACGCTGCTGGGCGGTTCGGGTCTCATCTTCGATCGATCAAACCCTTGAGAAGATTGATCGGCTCCTTACCACGTTTTTTGGTCCTCCTTACCGTGGCCATCTTGTGCCGCTGAAGTGCGACTTCCGCATCCACAGATCGATGTGCTAATCTAGCGAGGCTAGCATCATCCCAAAGGCATCACTCTGCTGTTTATGGGCTGTGCTTGTGAGCGCAGGCCTCCATTGACATTCGCATCGTCGTCCTTTATATTGGGAGAGAACTCAGCTCGTATCGACCCGTCTTGGCCAGTCGCCGAGTCGCATAATCTCAGTTCCCTCCTGGCACGGCTGTGGGGATATTATCGTTCTCCTTGCCTGGGTGCTGACGCTCAAAAGTGTATCGCCTGCATCTGGCATGTAGTTGTCGCTATGATCCGTACAATGTCTAGCTCATGCCACTGACAGCGTTGTTGGGGGCGGTTGAACGTATTGCGGAATCTTGTCAGAAAGCATCACACTTTGCAGGTCAATCTTTCTCCGAAGGCTCGCGCATCAGTCTTTTGCCCTCTGTTATGCTGCTGCGCACAACGTACCCTTCCATGAGGTCCTCTTCCTTCCGGCTCATCTGTAGCGTTCTGTCCTCATCGACTCCTTGGTCTTTCAGCTTCCGAGTCGAGGTGCGCACGACGGCCGGCAGCCAGGAGACGTGCTTTCGCTACCGGGTCAAGACGAGGTATGACGGAGTCGTGGGCGTGTGAGGTGGAGCCCATTCCCCAACTCTCCGCGTGGAGCATTTCAGCGCGCATTTCGCCGAATGGAGTCGGCGCCATTTCGGAGCTTGGCGAAGTGAATACGACGAAGCTCCAGAGTGGCCAACCGGTCGAATTCCGGATTTCCGGATTTCTAAAAAGTGCAATTCTCCGTTAGTGCGATTTTCGCAGATATATAGAGATTCCTACTAGTTTGTTCGGGCGTATTCGCGCTTGTTGTTGTTCGTTTTGTAGCTATCTTTATTGCAGTTAAGAGATAGTCTTTACTTCCTTATAAGTTGCTAATTATACCTATACTTATTACGCGTAGAGGCGTCGGGTAGGTATTACTTTTATTACTCCGAAGCTCGAAGTTCGAAGCTCGAAGCTCGAAGTTTAAAGTTTAAAGTTTGGGATTAGAGTTTTTACTACAACTTCTGTCCGCTACTAAGACTTTTGTCAAAATTCTACAGCGAAAAAGCAATGTCTACGAGATATAGTTATGTCTCGCTATCGCGTCTATAACGACGATATTCGTCTCTTATAATGTTATCTATCTCTCTATAGATACGCACCGGCGTCTATATATAGGGGCACGGCGTCTATATATAAGGCTCCCGGCGCATATATACTATAGGACTTCTAGCCTCTATAGACAATTTCGCGCTATCGCAGGAACGCGTTTTTAGAAATCCGGAAATCCGGAATTCGACCGGTTGGCCACTCTGGGCCTATGTAAATACAACTCCACTTCGCAGAAGTCAGAAGACAAAAGCGCAACAAGAAGCAAAGCGATCGATACTTGGCGACGCTAGCAGTGAGAGCAACGACGTCACGTCTGCATTCTTAGCACGACGAATCCACGATCCGACGACGATGCTGCCCACGCGAACAATAGCGGCACGAGTGTCCTTTTTCGGAGCCAATCCATCGGCCGTGGCATCCGATGGCTCTGCCAATGCTGAGCAATGTCTCGTGGTATAAGGACTTTTGGCTGCCCCCCGCCAATGTCTCTTTCCTCCTGGCTTCAAATCTTACTTACGAGCCTTTCGCCATGATCTCTCAACTTTTCGTAGGAGCTGCTCTGGCAGTGACTGCCTCTTCCAGGGCATTGAGTCCGAGACAATCTTCCGATGTCTCCCCAGGATACTCTGCTAGCAATGTTGCGTTGACCGCATCTGGTCTGACGGCAGACTTGACTCTGGCTGGTCCTGCCACCAACACGTACGGCAACGATATTGAGAATCTGAAGCTCTTCGTGAACTACGACAACGGTGAGTTCTCGTCCAAGTTGGCAGTCATGGCCGAGTCCGTGCTGATCGAGAGAAGAAAAACGCCTGCACGTCAAGATTGAAGATGCTCCATCAACTGCCTACCAAGTACCCATCTCAATATTCCCGACTCCAGATAACTCTAGCTCGGTGTCGGCGGATGCTTCGGAATTGGAATTCACTTGGGATGAGTCTCCCTTTAGCTTCCGTGTGGTTCGCAAGGCCAACTCGGATGTTCTTTTCGATTCCTCCGCTTCGGAGCTCGTCTTTCAAGATCAATACCTCCGCCTTCGGACTGCACTGCCTGCCAATCCAAACCTTTACGGCCTGGGAGAGCACACGGATCCCTTCCGGTTAAACGCCACTAACTACACCAGGACCATGTGGTCTCGTGACAGTTATGGTGTACCTCCAGGAACGAATTTGTACGGCAACCACCCGATTTACTTTGACCACAGAGGCGCAAACGGGACACATGGAGTATTTCTCCTTTCCAGCTCCGGCATGGACATCAAGATCAACCAGAGTGAGTCCGGAGAGCAATATCTGGAGTACAATCTCATGTCTGGGGCGCTCGATTTGTACTTTATGGCTGGACCAACCCCTACGGAGGTCGCCAAGCAATACGCTGACATCGCCGGTAAACCGGCAATGATGCCATACTGGGGCTTTGGTCTCCATCAGTGCAGGTCAGTCGCAAAGTTTCAAGTCTTAGGGCTGAATAACGCTGATATATTGTAGATACGGATACCGTGACTATCTAGCCGTTGCGGAGGTCATTGCCAACTACTCGGTCGCCGGCATCCCGCTTGAGACTATGTGGACTGATATCGACGTGAGTACTGCTAGAAGAAGAATCGAGCATAGACATGGCACTTAAGTGGCTTTGCAACTGCCGGTTCTCGCTCGTGCATTGTAACGAAATTCACTGACTCTCCCTTAGTACATGTATGAGCGATACATCATGACGACCGACCCAGACAGTGAGGAGCAAAGATCGGCATTCTGCGACTCTTGCTAATGTGCCGCAGGGTTTCCCATCGCACGAGTCCGAGATATTGTGAACTACCTCCACGAGCACGATCAGCACTACGTCGTCATGGTCGACCCGGCGGTAAGCTCTTTCACACTGGATGCTGCAGCAATGACAACTGACGGTGGATTGTACAGGTGGCATACCAGGAACAGAAATACAACAATCTTACGTACACAACTTTCACAGACGCCCGCGATGACGGTCTCTTCTTGTACAAGGGCGACGATATCTACCAAGGAGTTGTGTGGCCTGGCGTTACCGCGTTCCCCGTACGTACAGTGATTGGGCTATGCATTTCCAGCTGGCTCTCAGCCAATCCTCGATCCGTCTGGACGTCTGCTAACAAGGTCTTCTCTTCTAGGACTGGTTCCACCCAAAGACGCAGGACTACTGGACCAACGAGTTCCTACAATTCTTCGACGCAGATACAGGAGTTGATATTGATGCTCTTGTACGTCAACGTCCAGCATGCATAGAGTATCTAAGTGTTTGTACTGACTTCGATACTTCGTTCTAGTGGATTGACATGAACGAAGCCGCGAACTTCAACTTCTACGGCGCGGACGTGTACGAGACGGCGAAGGAGTCTGGATTCCCACCTACCCGACCAGCCCTCAGGTCTCAGCCTAGGCAAATCCCAGGCTTCCCAGCTGAGTTCCAACCTGGTGCGCAGCCATACCCAGCGGATGGACTCGCCTATGCTCCACCATGGCTCGCACCAGCCAGCAATCCTAACGACGTCGCCAAACGTGATGTGGCTGGAAAGTCAGTGCGACGTCCAGCCAAGCGCCAGGCATCTTCTACGCCATCCGGGGCATCGATTATTGGCTATCCCAACCGGGACTTCCTCGCACCGCCATATCAGATCAAGAACGCCAACACCCAGCAAGCTCTCGGAGGTCTCTCAAACAGTACACTTGACACAAGTCTGACTCATTGGGACGGCCATGTCGAGCTTGATGTCCACAACATCTACGGCAGCATGATGGGTACTGCGTGTCGTACGGCGATGCTAGCTCGTCGGCCCGCAAGACGGCCACTAATTATCACCCGCTCGACGTTCGCAGGCGACGGAACTCAAGTAGCGAAGTGGTTGGGCGACAACCTGTCCACTTGGGAGCAATACCGCTTCTCGATTGCAGGAACGCTCAATTTTGCCGCTCTCTTCCAGATGCCCATGGTCGGCAGCGATGTTTGCGGATTCGGCGCCAACACCACGGAGACCCTCTGCGCACGATGGGCCACTCTTGGAGCTTTCTACACGTTCATGCGCAACCACAACGGCGATACTTCGATCCCGCAGGAGTTTTACCTGTGGGGTACCGTTGCCGACGCCGCTCGCAGCGCTCTCGATATCCGTTACCGCCTGCTCGACTACATTTACACCGCCTTGTATAAGCAGACCAAGACGGGCACGCCGGTCGTGAACCCGATGTTCTTTATCTACCCCAACGACACTAATACATTCGGAACCGAACTCCAGTTCTTTTACGGAGAGTCCATCTTGGTCTCTCCGGTCACGGAGGAGAACTCTACCAGCGTTGAAATTTATTTACCTGATGATCGATTCTACACATGGGGATCATGGGAGGTCGTCGAAGGCAAGGGTGAGAAGGTCACCTTGACCGACATTGCCTTCACCGAAATTCCTCTTCACGTCCGCGGAGGCAGCATTCTACCTGTCCGCGCGGAGTCCGGCATGACGACCACGGCCACCCGCAAATTCCCATTCAACATCGTCATTGCTCCAGGCAGAGACGGCAAAGCTTCTGGCTCGCTGTATCTCGACGACGGCGACAGCATCGAGCAGGCTGGCACTTCCGAAATGACTTTCACCTACGAGGATGGTTTGTTCTCCATTGGCGGAACTTTTGGCTACACCGCTGAGGAGCTCCGTATTTCTGAAGTGACTCTCCTTGGATGCGAGAGTGCCAGCGCGACGCCGGTGTACCAGCACCACAGTGGGAAGAAGAGGGATGCGGAGTCTTGGACGGCTGTTGCTGAGGGTGCGTGGACGGAGGATTTGGACAAGGGTGTGACTGTTGCACAATTGGATGAGGTGCTTTCGGGCGAGTTCTCGATGCATTTCTAGAGATTGACGTAGAAACATGATAGTCTGGGAAAGACATCCCTAGTGGTCCTCTCACATGATAGTGCCGGATGTTGCATGTACCTATTCGAAGCAACCTCTGGCCCAACCATCGGTGTCAGCTCACGCCGGCGACTCGTCTGCCGTCAGGATAGCATTTTCCTATTTCAGTTATCCCTCACCCCCCGATCTGGCGGGGAATGTTTCTAGTCTCAGCGGTTGCGCTGACGTCAGCCGTTCGATCGGCATACCAGCCAACCACCTGGCATGCGCTCATCATCACGCGCAAGCAATCCACACTTGGCAGGTCCGCCACGCAAAGACTCCGCTCCAAACCTCAGAACTGCATCATCCATACCGCCGAGAGAGATCGACATTTGTTGCACGGCTTTTAGCGGGATGAAGAGATGACAGCCTCTGAGCCCGCAGTGTCCACTGCTACACAGGATGCCACCACCACCAAGCCACTGTTGCCCGGCAGTCCGGACACAACATGGAAGGAGTGTCGACTAGGCCCTTCGCTTGGGTGGCCAGAAGACCTGCGAGCATACGCCTTGACGATATCATCCTTACCTTATCCGGCTGCCCTGCTTTGGGAGGATGACTTCCTGTTACTACACAATGATGCGTGGGAGTACATGGGCGGGATTGCCGCGCAAGGCCAGCCTCAGAAGGATTCTTTTTCGCGGTCAACACTGGAAACACTCAAATCCGTACGCGAAGAAGGCATCCCTAAGGAGGTCAAGACTCGTGATCTCATAAGAGAGGTCACGTCTGAGAGCAAACAAGTCTCTACCTGCATTTTGAGTCCGTTGCGTCCCAAAGGCGTCATGATTCAGCTTCTGCCAAAACCGATGATGTACCAGTCCATGCAAATTGGCGGCGGAAGGCCGAACAAGGTCGATTACTCGACAGTCATGAACGATGATACGAAGAGCGACGCCGATCAAGCGGACGACCAGGCTGGCGACAACATTCCAATCGACGAGCATCCATTTTTCCGCCGATTCGCTGAGATGCTACCGTCTGGACTGGCTATCTTGGACCGCAATGCTCAAGGTGCGTCCTTGTGCCGGGAAAGACTACCACGGCATGCACTAAACACATTCTAGCAATCTTTGTCAACCAGCATTTCTTTGACTTGACGTGTGTATCTTCATAATTCATTCGCTGACGTTCCGCGCTAACGTGAGTAGAACATTACAGAGAGAAGATGAGGGGTTTACGTCTTGGCCTCAGAGCATCCATCTGGAGGTAAGCAGTCAAGGATCGACGGCAGAGAATCTGTCTCGAAACCCTTCCTCCACCTGAGAATGTCTGAGACACCTGCTGACTTCTATATGAAGGACTACGATCGGGTCATGGGAGCCTACAAGAAGGCCTTCGTCTCTCAAGAGCAATTGCGAATAGAGTTCCGAGCAAAGGATGAACCGCATCCCTGGCGACTACTTCTTCTCACCCCTCTAGGCGATGAGAACTTTCAGCACGTATCGACGCGGGACGCCGGTGGCTTCATCTGCAGCATTGTCGACATCAGTTCCGAGAAGAGCGCCGAGATTGCAGAACGAAAAGCCGCCCAGCAGGCGCGCGAGCGCAAAGAGCAACAGGAGCGGTTCATCGATATGATCTCGCACGAGATCCGGAATCCGCTCTCGGCTGTCCTGCATTGCGCCGAAGACATCACGGATGCCATCTCGGTCGCCGACAAAGGAGAGATCGACATCAGCATGATACGGGAAGCCGTGGAGACGATACACCTCTGCGTGAAACACCAAAAGAATATCGTCGACGATGTGCTATCATTCTCGAAGCTGGACGCCTCTCTGCTGTCCCTCGTCCCTACGCCTTCTGAGCCCAGCCGGCAATTGCAAGTCACCTTGAAGATGTTCCAACATGAGTTCCGGAAGGAGAACATGGGATTTGAATACACTGTCGACGATTCATACGAAGCCAACCACGTGAACCGTGTAATGGCAGACGTACCGCGTATTGGCCAGGTCCTTATCAACCTCGTCACGAATGCCATCAAGTTTACTCAACGCAAGACCGGAGAGAAGAAGCTCAATTGCTCCGTCGGCGCCAGTCTGGAGCGGCCAGGGAGCTATCCGCCGAACGTCGTCTTCTTCGAATCTGAAAGTTCGGCCTACAGGATCGACGCCACGAATACAAAGGAGTGGGGTACCGGCGAAGCGCTGTACATTATGGTTGCAGTCAAGGACACTGGCATTGGCATCAGTAAAGAAGGCCAACAGCGACTTTTTGAGCGATTCCGGCAGGCGACGCCCAAAACAGAAGAAGTCTATGGAGGTAGCGGTCTCGGACTCAACATCAGCAGGAAGATCTGTCACTTGCATGGTGGTGAAATAGGTGTCAGCAGTGTCGAAGGCGTAGGAAGCACATTTGGCTTTTTCTTCAAGGTCAAGCGGAATGAGAACACGACCACGACTCCCTCCAGCCCGCAGGACGAGCAGGATCAGGTGGACCGGATCCGTGGACAGATTCATGCTGAGCTGCACAGTCCGATATCCAGTCATGGTAGAGAGCCATTTTCCTATACTCCTCGAGGGAAGAGCGAAGCCGAGGGTTCATCCTATTTCGAGCAGCGATCAGAGGAAGATCAAGACGACAGCCCATCGGCTGTGGACTATGAGAGCAGCGATGCCTATGGCGATGCGGAACGCCCCGGCATCTCCAAAGTGCACCTCTCTGGGGAGAGCAAAGTTTCTGAAGATGTCAAAGAGCGGAGACCCACATTTCACAGCTTACCCAGCCGACCGAAGATGATGCGAAATGGCTCTAGGGCGCATGTGCTGCTTGTCGAAGACAATATCATTAACCAGCGCATCGTGTTCAGGAAACTGGAATCGAAAGGCTTCAACGTCACGACTGCGAACAACGGCAAAGAAGCTGTTGACGCTGCGAGGAATGCTCCGAAAGGCTCCTCTGGGGAGAATGGAGCCTTTGACATCATCCTGATGGATCAGGTGAGTGTTCGAACATGTAATGTCACTGGAGTGATTACTCACACTTCGCAGGAAATGCCGGTAATGGACGGCAACGCAGCCACCAAAGCCATTCGCGAACTCGAGAATCGGGGTGAGGTTGAGCGGGTGCCCATCCTCGGCGTCACTGCGAACGTACGAGGCGCTCAACAGGAGCAGATGCTGAACAATGGCATGGACGATGTCATATCGAAACCCTACATGATTGATGAAATGGTGAGTCTCCCTATCGCTCGCCGCTCGGCAGGCCCGCTAATGGTGTATAGGTGACGAAGATCAACAAGGTGATTGGCTTACAACCGACAGAGAAGGCCTCAGAGGCAAAGGAATAGGCGCAAGCTATCAAAGCGGCGCTGGTGTTGTTGGCGCTCGTGAAGCGTACGATACAAATTCGTAGATACCCTGGGATCGATGCAGTTCCGATGTTGGTGTCCGTCCCCGAGTCTCTGCTTGATCGTTTCTCTTCATTCCCATATCGCGACAGTACCAGCTACAACTTCGCTCTTGAAAAGGGCACCAGGAGTGATGCGGTCGTTGCGATTGTACGCTAGTCTCGATTGGGCGTCAATAACTCTACAAATTTGAAAGATCTTCTGAACCCTGTCGTCGACATCACTCTAAGAACTTTCGAAGCTGTTGAAGAAATCGGTCTTGAATGCGAAGTCATATTCGCAAAATCCTTAAGATTTTGAACAAATGACAAGATGGTCGATTCGCTTGTCACATACCTGCGGGCCAGTCTGCCCGAAGAGCTGGCCAGGCAAGCTGAAGCGCACCTGAAAAAACTTGAAGACGGCGACTACAAAGGTCTCCTGCAAAGCGCCGAGGCGCAAACACTTTTCGGACGTGCTGAAGATCCCAATTTGGAATCAGTGAAGCTGGAAGCCTTTTCGAGCTGGAGCGACTTCTTCTTCCAGAGACTGAGCACGTTCTTGGCCGATCGATCCCAGCCGGAGAAGCAAATCGCCGTGTTCTGTATTGGATATGCTGCGCTGCTGGCATTCCTGCAGTCCAATGTGACAGGACCGCCTCTCGATTATGTTCCAGCGGAGCTCGTGTTGCCGGAATCTGTGGTGGAAGACAAACAGCGGCGACATGATGTGAGGCAGCAGATGCTGGCCGGCTTCACGATCGACGGCATAGCGGCGTACAAGTTGACGCCCAACATTGAGCTTCTTTGCTTGGCCGATGCAGTGATGACATCTCCGCCGATTCTCAAGAACGTCAAGGCGGCGAGGTGGGCGAAGATGAGGATCGCTTTCATGCATCAGAGACTGCTGTCGGAAGTGTCATCGACCGTGCAGAATGTCATCTATGACGATCTTGACATGCTCGAGGAAGATCTGATCAATTCGGCGAATGATAGTCTCAAAGCCGAGTTTCTCCTGGAAAGGGCAACTATTCATATCCACCATGGCCTGGACAAGCTGGCACGAGCCGATCTGGAGAAGGCGAAAAATACTCTCCGTTTTGAGTTTGTGTTGACTGGTCTGATGGGCAAAAGAACCAAATTCCAGCAAAAGGATACCAGCCAACTTGTTGTTCTTGCTAAAAGCGCAGCAAATGGCGATAATGTCGAGGCGAAGGACGAGTCAACCACAGTCGAGAATGGCGAGATTGCAGCGGCAGAGCCAACGAAGCTCGACCTGAACGACGATACTTTGCTAGAGTCAATCTCCTTCACCAAGAAGCCCGAAAACTACACATCAACCGACATCACAGACATGGAATCTATTCCAGCGTCACTGAAAGCTCTGGACCCCGCGAATCAACCGCAGCTGCAGCCAATCGATTCCATAGTACTCCTTTCACTGGCATCTTCAATCACAAACACCTCGGCTCAAGACGGTCTGACGAGAGAAGAGACTGCACCGTATGCGACTCGAGTGCTGGACGGTGGAAGCTCAAACTGGCAGGTCTATACGCAAGCACTTCTTGTGCGAAGTCGAATTGAAGGCTACAGGTCGCGAACGATCGAGCGTGGTCTGCTCCAGCTTCAAGCTTTGGTCGATCAAGTCATCGCCGAGACAACTGCTGAAGGGTCTTCTGGATCGGAAAATGCAGCTCAAGAAGTGACTGCGTCGACTTTCCTCCCCAAGGCCAAAGCATCGGAAAGTGCACCTGTGACCGAGCGGCTGAAGTTTATCTTCCAGCTCGCTTCACCGACTCGATGGGAATTAGAGGCAGAGCTGGCCGCTCGATGGGTTCAGCTTGGAGGTCTGAGATCAGCTTTGGGCATCTACGAGCGCCTCGAAATGTGGGCAGAAGCGGCACTCTGCTGGGCAGCGACCGAGCGCGAGGATAAGGCTAAGAGGCTGGTCAGAAGGCAACTCTTCCACACCACTAAAGGAGGACCAGACACTTCGGAACTCGAGATCAGCGATGACGAGGAATGGGAAGGACCAGCTCGCGATCCACCACCGCTTGATGCTCCACGCTTGTACTGCATTTTGGGTGACATCGACCAATCCATCGAGATGTACGAGAAGGCGTGGGAGGTCTCAAATCAGCGATACGCTCGAGCTCAGCGGTCGATCGGACGCCACTTCTTCGCAGCGAAGGACTTTGTGAAAGCGGCCGCTGGCTACAGCAAGAGTCTGAAAGTCAACCAACTGAACCACACTAGCTGGTTCGCTCTCGGCTGCGCATTGCTGGAGCTGGCAGAATTCCAGAAAGCCGTCGAAGCATTCTCAAGATGCGTCCAGCTCGAAGAGACTGACGCCGAGGCATGGTCGAACCTCGCCGCCGCCCTACTACGAATGGATCCAGACGACGTTCCTGCGGCCAGGGAATCTAATAAGGTCAAACTAGACGACGACGAAGATGACCAGACCGCTCCTCCGCAATCCTCTGCGGAACGCCATCTCGCCCTTCGCTACGATGCACTCGAAGCTCTCAAACGCGCCGCATCGTTGAAGCGTGAATCCTACCGAATCTGGGAGAACGTCCTCATCGTCGCCGCCTCCCTCCAACCACCCGACTACACAACCATTCTTTCCGCGCAGAAGCGTATCGTCGACCTCCGCGGCCCAACCGATGGCGAGAAGTGCATCGACGTTGAGATGTTGCAGCTGCTCGTCTCGCACATCATCTCCGAGAACGATACCTACGATCCCAATCAGCCGGGTCTGACACGTATGGTCGTGCGATTTATAGATGAGAGTGTTGTGCCTCTCATCACTGGCTCAAGCGGTCTGTGGCAGCTTGTGGGAAAGCTCGCGCTGTGGCGGAATAAGCCTACTACAGCTTTGGACGCGGAGGAGAAGGCGTGGCGGGCTGTAACCAGTCAACCGGGCTGGGAGACGGAGAGCGAGAAGAGATGGAATGAGGTTGTTGAAGCGACGGTCCGTCTTTGTGACTCGTATGAAAGTCTCGGGCCGAAGGAGCGGACGGAGGGCATGGGTGCTGGTGAGCCGGTGGCGAAGGATTGGAAGTTCAAGGCGAGGAGTGCTGTAAGGGGTATACTAGGGAGAGGGAAGGATAGCTGGGACGGCACGCATGGATGGGAGAGGCTAAAGGCCGTCACGGAAGATCTGAAAGGTTAGCAAGCAGCGCTCGGAGCCAATTGAACGACTTGTTCTATACCGCGTCTTCTATTTTGTCGATGTGCTTCGTAGGCTACTTGTTTGCCGTCTTCCACTCTCCGTTCCGAACCCTTTCGCAAACCTCTTTCAAGGTCTTCGCCGCCCACTCGAAGTCCGCGAGCGTCAGATATATATCCGCGCTGAGTCGAACGACAATCTCGTTGCCGTAGACGATCATCGCTATGAACGTGTTGTACTCATCTGTGAGAGTCTTTGCCATCCATCTATTGCACACTGTCAGCTTGTGTAACAGAGGGATGTCGAAGAACTTACACCACGATCTTAGAGGCTGTCGCTCTGTCACCTCCAGCAGCTTGCTCGAACAGACCCGAGAGAGGAACGTTGGCGAAGTTGCACTGTCCCAGAGTACCTTCTTCGTTCTCCATAACCTTCGTGTTGAAGGCGTCGGCAACTACCTTTCCACCGTCCCTTGCTAGTTCCTGGCAGTAAGCCAAGATGGCTTCCTCACCACGTAGATCACCATAAGTGACTCGACTTCGCCACCTGAGTGCTGCCGGTACACAACGATACGCCGAGAAGTCCAAGGTGCCGGTGAACCCAAACTGCGTGACGAATTCGCTCTGCGTTGACGGCGGCAAAGGATTGTTGATCGCCGACGAACCTCGAGGAACAAATCCATGGCTAGTCGGTAGCGACGAACGCATGAGGTGCTGGTTCTTTGGCGGAACATAGAACACCGCACAGCCGCGCGGCACAAACAACCACTTGTGGCAATTCGATACATAGAAGTCCGGATCCAGTTCGCTCAAGTTCATCGGGATCTGGCCCACGGAATGGGCGCCATCGATCATGCTGAGGACGTCGTTCTCGCGGCAAAGCTTCGTGAGGCGCTCAAAGGGAACTCTGACACCAGGTAACGAGACGATCGTGTCGAAGATGGCGACTTTGGGGGTCTTGCCTTCCGCCTTGATAGCCTGGATGGTCTTCTCGAAAGCAGCGCACAAGTCATCGTCGGAGATGGGATATGTGTACTCCACCTGACGGGCTTCCGCTGGTGTCGTCTCGAGGATGTACTCAACGGACTTTTGGCATGCTCCGTAGATGGTTGCGAAGTAGATGATCACTTCGCCGGGGTGGAAGACCAGGTTCCTGAGTACAACGTTCACTCCGGTGGTCGCGTTGGGAACAAAGACGCAGCTTTCGACAGGTGCATGCAAGTATTTTGCAATTGCTGTTCGGGATTCATCGATGCGAGTGGGCAGCTCATATCGCAGGAACCAGTCTGGTCGAGATTCGGATTGGTCTTGGTAGTGCCTGAAGACGGTCTTGATTGCGTTTGGGTATGTGCCGAATGATCCTGTACAATGTCAATGAACTGTTTTGACATGTCGAATCGCATGAGACATTGACCATGGTTCAAGTTGCGATGATCTGTCTCGAAGAGGAAATGTTTCGCTGCCTCTTCTCCACAATTGATAACATCGATGCTCTCAACATCGGCGTATTGATCGTGCTTGGCTTCTGCCAACCGTAGGGTATGATCGCCGTTGATGGTTTGGGCCATCGTGAATAATGCATCGAAAGGTTCGACGTTGGAAGCTCGTTGAAGCATTGATGTTGAAGTTATACTCTTGGCGGTGACTCAACCGAGCACAATGACTCCCTGGATCCTCCCACCGCCATTGAGAACAAGTTAGATATCAGACACTTCAGTATGCAATTGCATGATGTTGTCCGCTGAATCGATGCGAGACCGCTTTGCATGCAGTCCCCGGTCTGGTGTTGATCGGCAATGTGCAAGGAATGCTCACTTCTAACGATACCTCTACGAACGATCTATCCCCAGTGCAACTTGTCCATCCCCTGATAGTACACCGCGTCCGTCTCGCCCTCGAATCTCGGCGTATCGACCGCAGCTTTCCACGTCCCCAACTCGCCCCGCTCGCGATCCTCCCTCTTCCCGACACCACCCCTTGCCACACTCTCCCTCGGCTTCAACCCCGTCCCAATCCTCTTCGCCTTCCCACCAACCTTTGCATTCTTCGTATCATAAACCACCAGCCACTCACCCACCGGCTCATGCACGGGCAGTTTAAGGTCAGGATTTTTCTCATTCATCGACTCGGCGAACAGAACTCGAGCACACGAAGGATTGCGAAAGTTTGGGCGAAGCAAAACCTTGCTCGTGCAGATCGATTAACGTGTCGGTCACTGGCAGGTGATGCATGCTCGACCGACACATCGCCCTTTCGTGGTATAATCCTGCGGCAATTGTATTCGTGGCCATCTTCTGTGCCGACCCAGGCGTCCCAGTCATTGGATTTGTCACCAGCTCATTTGTCGTGGTAAGTATCGCTGCCTGCCGTGCTTCTCACTCCAGAAGTCGGTCACTTATGAACACTTCACTAATGTTAGAATGCTTGCCTCGATTTTGCTCTTTATACAGTGTGACAAGTGCTGCGCGAAAGTGTAAGATACAGAGTCTTGGCCCGTTCTACTCGCTCCGAATACACCACCTCGTCGAACAGTCAACCCAAGGAAAATGCACCGTATGCGCAGTCCGCATGGAAGCTGCCCTCGCCTTGAGTATTCTGCACCATCTATGCTCAAATTGTCGATAATGGAATGATTTACTCCTTCTTTGGCGCGCTCTGGACCATGCCGGGTCCCTTGTAGTCTGGGTTGCCGATGAAGGTAATTGGCTCGACCTTGTTTTCCTACAGTGTTGCGAGCATAAGTTAGCATTGTCCGAGTGCGAGCAACCTTTTGCAGTGACGCATTGATGTTTCTGCACATCGAACTTGTGTCTCCTCGGCTTACCCTCAAGTACTCGTTGGTTGCCTCTTGCCATTCCTTGTTCATTGTGCTTGGTGCTGGGCGGGCGAACATGCGAGAGGTGAAGAAGATGGCACCAGCGGCACCGACACCCATGAGAGTGTAGATGAAGACCTTGGTGTTCTCGCCTGGTGGAGTCTCGGCGCGTGGGCCGTGGGGACCGAAAGCAACCCAGTACGCTGTCCAAGGAAACGTCAGCCTGTGCTTCCTCATGCTTCTCCCGTGTTTCTCTCGAGCGCATCTTCGACCTTGCCCACCAGTCGCGTAAATAGCCGGCCTTTCTCCGGCTACCTCCCCATTTACCCAAGATAATCTCCTCCGAGCAATTGGAAAGGCAATGCATGCTCAAACGTACCGGCCTTCTTCTCCTGCATAGTGAGCTCATTCCAGTCGACCTTCATGCGATCCCGAAGGTTCATCCAAAGCTCGGCCTGCTCCTGCGGCGGCATGGCCTCCCATCTCTTCTCAATGTTGGCAAGTGTCGGGTTGGAAATGGCGTGCGCAGATCGGGTCTGCTGGATTGATGATTGCCGCGCGAAGGGCGCGAAGGTGGCAGCGGCGGTCCGGCCGCTCTGCACGGTGGCAGGGAGCTGGCGGAGCAGCGGCGTGGTGCGGAGCATCCTGGCGACGGCGGTAGGGGAGCGGAGGGGATAAGTGTCGTGTGAGAGGGTATTCGAGGGCCGCAATCGATACCTGGACGTATTCAGGCGGGTGTGAGTCGTGATGCGACGGCAATGGCGTGGTATGCGTTCAATGTGTCGCTGGAAGAGAGCTTGACAGATTGTTCTTGGCTTGTCATTAGTTTGATCAGCCCGCATCTGATTGGCTTACTGGACGTCACTGTTCTCGATCACGATATTTTCCGAGCATCCCGCCCACCACTTCTCTCCTGACATTCAAGGGAATATCTTCTGTACATCTGATATGCTAAGAGAGATTTGCTATACTCTTGACGCATTCATGGCGAGCGTCGGCCTGAGTATCCACCACGATCAACACCATTGGCTGAACCTCGGCAACAATCGGAAACATCACCTTCCACAACATCATTGTGAGTGAGGCTGGTTCATGAATTCATTCCTTTCTGTATCTGTATGTGTATCTGTATCTGTATCCGTTTCCGTTTCCGTATCTATGTCTGTAGTCTCACAATCATCCTAAACAGTCGTAAACTTGGACTTCTTCCTCAAGCTCTCACCATACCTCATAAACAAGAAAGGAACGGGCAATCCCAGACACGAGACAGCACCCAGGATACTTGCAGCAGGTCCAATGCCCTGAAGCAATAGTCAGCAACATCAGCAAGGGGAAGCGTCACTATGGCTCACCAATCTCAGAAACATCGGTCTTGCCGCCAGAGGCAAGGCGCAGCCAAGGAGTGACCGTAAGAAAGTGTTGGCAGCGGTAGAGCTCGCCGCGTAGGGTCCGTACGTGTCGACGAGGTAGTTGAGACATTGCTGAAAAATGGTGTTGAAGCCTGCGCCGATGAAACCTGCAAGCACATGTCAGCAGTATTCCACCCTGGCCACGACAGGCATACCGACCTAACGCCACTGTGGGCAGGCTCCAATGGTATCGCGGATCAGCTGTCCAGCCGAACCAGAATAAACCAGCAGTGAACAGAACGCCGCCAACGACAACGGGCGGAAGGCGAGCTTCAGGGACGGCTTTACCGCCATTCTTAGCCACTGCTTTCCCATACTGAGCCTGGTTTCCGAGATTTATGCCCACAGCGAAGCAGACTCCGACGAAGAGTCCGAGGAAGGGAAGAGTCGATACAACTGGACCGTACCCACGCTGTTCGCGAAAGACTATTGGAACAACTTGTATGGCAAGGTACAAAATGCCGTAAACGAAGGACGCATAGCATGCGATCTAGAGATTTGATCAGTCAGCTTTCTAATCAGTATGAAGTGACGTATACGTACGCAAGCTACCATCGGCTCAGTAAACAGCATTCGCAACGGACGAGCAAAGTACTTGGTGAGGATGTTGTTCAGCCGTATACGCTCCGCCTCCTGCGGATGCCAATATCGATCGTCGGCGGATGCCTTCCGCATCTGTTGAGCTTTCCGCTTGAGGAGGACAGGTCCGTAGATCTCCGGTAGCGCAAAGAAGGCAACGGTGACGATCACGCCGACAAAGATGGCCTCGACCCACTCTGTCCATCGCCAAGTCAGTGTAGGGTTGTTGATGATGGCGCTGCCGATGACTGGTCCTAAAGTTGGACCTCCGACGACCATCACGGCGTAGAATGTGACTGCGATGCCTCGCGCTCGTGGCTCGTACATGTCGCCCAAAGCGGCGGTGACATTGCTGATGGGAGCTGAACCGAATAGGCCTGCGAAGAACCTGGTTATGAAGAGACTTTGAGCATTCTGGCTGAGCGCTGAGCCGATGCTGAAGAGACCTAGTCCTACGAGCGCTGGTAGCATGCTCCATTTCCGGCCGTACACCTGTATCAATATCAGTCACGAATCCGAGAACGATGATGGCGCTTCTTCCGCTCACCTCACTGATCGGCGCCCACATCATCGGACCTTTGAATTATATTAGAAGTCGGTCATCTTCGGTGTGTATGGAAGCCCCTACCAAGTGAAAATCCTAGCACGTATGAACTGACAGTCAGCACAACGACTTCTCGAGAGACGCTGAACTCCTCCACGATTTCATCGGATCCTGGCGAGATGATTGAACTTCCAATAGATCCAGCGAGTCTGCTTGCGTTCAGTACAATCAACAATCAACGATATTTTGGACAGTACAGGGAGGAGACTCACGCAAGAAATCCAAGCAGTGCTGTTATGCAAGCTTTGTAGACGTTCGACCAATTGTGGGGATCGTCCGGATCGCCTTGCTCAAATGATACTCGAAATGCTTCGTCCTTTCCATCTGCTGAGTCTGGGGTTCTACGCTCTTGAGGCTTGGGCTGGGTGTTGGTCTCTCCAGTTTCTTCTGCTTCTTGGTTGTCGTCAGGACTATGCTCGTCGTCCGACTTCTCCATCATCGCGTCTGAATCTGTTGTCGAATTCGGTCTAGAGGCCATTTCAATACGCTGTTGACATGACGAAATCTGCAAGGACAAGACATGACCGGGTAGGCGGCGACTCGGTATGTATCGCAAAGTCGGACATTGCTACGGAGGTAAGATGCCCGGCAATCGGCATCACGGCATCTGGTGGCATATTTCTGTTTTGATACCGGAAGATCTCTCTTGCAGACACCGACAACGGAGGCTCGAGACGGGTGAGTCGTGACGTAGCACGTCGCCGCTATCGCAGTTCGCCTTCATCGGTTGTTCAAACGCAAATGTGAGGCTGTTGCTGTCCATAGCACGTGGCTGCGTGTCAACTGTCAAGTGACTCCTCCTTGCATGATAAGTGAAAAGAAAGGTCAGCACCTGCCGTGGAATCCGAGCGCATGGCGTTGTCGCTGCGGTCTCCGCTCTTCAGCCGAGCAGGAAGCAATATGCATCTCTAGGATGGTTATTCAACGTCTATATCACTCACCGACATGGCTCCAAAGATACAGACATGCGCAAGACCACTCGATATTCGTCGGTCACGCAGAAGAAGTGAAGTGAGCAACGAGGTGCACCCATGGCCGTGGGCTTAGTCAGCACTCCGTCGCGTCTCGCGTCACTTTAACTCCAATCTCCAGGAGCTACTTAGTCTCAGCCGCACAGACTATACTTGGCGGCGCTAATCCCCTTCGGGGGCACCTTCCTGTATAGTCTAAGAGCGCAATAGCTAAACCAGGTAATAGAGGGTTAGCTAAAATCCGAAAATCTAAATATTAGTCTAAACGTCTATCTAACATCTAGAAACAATTCGTATAGGTTATAGTATTATTCTAATGTAATTTGTTTACGCCTAATCGCAATAGTCGTACCCTTAGTCGCCTATAAGCAAATACCTAGTCGCTCCTATACCTCCTACTAGCCCTTATACTCTACCTACCTTACTACTACTATCTAACTTAATACTCGCTAGATCGCTCTCTATCTATACTTACCGTATCTAATACGTATCTAGCGCTTATTTCTAGCGCTTAGATAGCGAACCTTATTCCTCCTATAACCTTATTCGAGCTATCCGTTCTACCCGTACTTACGTCTTTTCTATCCGCTATCTCGCTACGTCTATACTTCTCTACTTAGTAGCCTATATACCGCTACCGAGTCCTAACGAGGCCGAATAGGAACCCTAGCCTAAGACCTAACGTCTAGTAGACGCTAGTAGTACTCCGTTATACTCGGGCCTCTAGGAGACTAAATCGCTTAACTAAATTGTCTCCGCCTTCTTCTATCTATTCCTAGTATACGTCGGCTTCGGCTTATAATGCGGAATCCTAGGTGCTAGGTATCTACTTATAGTCTCGCGTACTAGCTACTAAGTAGCCTCGCGGTATAGTAGCGGATTTCTATTACGTACCGAATTAGGTATAGCGCTACGCTAATGTCTACTTCCTATACGTATACCGCCTAATTCCTTAGGGTAACGTACTACTAGCTCGTATGCGTTGTCGTAGTTATAATCTAGAAAGGCATTCGGCTATAGGACCTTATGTCGGACGCCTTAGCGCACCCTCTAGAGAGTTCCTTTACGCGGGTTACGTTCGATAGTGTCTTCGTATTACTAGCATATAGTAATCTTTAGATATTAGTAGCTACGCATAACTACTTAGGCTCGATACGTACCTAAACGGGTAGTAATAGGTTAGTAGGATAGGCGAAGGGCGACTAATATAGATAGTTAGAGAAGGTACTTATTGTCGAGCCGATAGATAATGTCTAAGGGATAATAGTGTCTAAGAGATAGTTCGTTCGCGCCGTTGCACTTATTTTGACTCCGCGTTGTCGTGTTGTTTATCTAATTAATGTAATAGTCTACGCCGGTGTTCGGGGTGCGTAATGTCTAATTACTTCCTTCGTCCGTGTTAGTTGTTATATATTCTCGTTAGACTATCTAGTAAATACGCATATTAACCGTTAGTCGGTCGGTAGCTAGTATTCTAGCCTAGTGCTCTACTATATTTAGCCCCGTCCCTTCCGTATTACTATAAGCCCTTTATCTTATT